>WHVA01000260.1:0-152503 GCA_015179125.1 Gautieria morchelliformis
ACCTCCGCAACCTCCCCAATCCATCGATTCGCGCTACTGGGAAAGACATTCTGAGTCGCTCGCGAAACCTCCACCAGAGCAAGAACAACAAGTCTTCTGACAAGAAGTCTGATAAAGACAAGAAGAAGACCAATTCCGGAAACAACAACTCCGGAAACAACAACTCGAACAACAACTCGGAAACAACAACTCCGGAAACAACAACTCCAAACAAACAAACTCCGGAAACAACAACTCCGGAAACAACAACAACAACAACAGTTCCGGATCCAACTCCGGCAACCGGAACAACAACCCACCCCTCGCAACAACCAGGCCTCTGGTTCCAACACCAAGCCCGGAAGAGCACTCCGACCTTTCCGACAAACTTGGGAAGGACGGAAAACTAACCCCTGTAGAACGCCAGCGTCGCATGGACAACAACCTTTGCCTTTTCTGCGGCAAAGCGTCACGTCGCTCGCGACTGCACTCGCGCTTCCGCCTCCGCTGCTAAGGCCAAGGGCTGCGCAGCAAGACGGAAGAGAAATCCGAAGCAGCTCCCGCTGCGGATTCAAAAAAATAGTCAGCAGTCCTCCGGCCTCCGCACGAGCTGAGGGCTGTGTTGACCCCATTCGTGCGACAAACGAGGTTAAACTCAACGCATCCACTCTTTCGTCCTCCGACTCCCTCTCTGTTCCACTCACTTCCGACACCATTTCCGCACCCCCGTTTACAGCATTGATCGACTCCGGTTCGACTCATTGTTTCCTTGATTCCGACTTTGTTTTGAAACATAAACTTCCGACCCGCAACATTCCGACAATTCCGCTCCGCCTTTTCGACGGATCTTCCAACACGGCAATTTCCCAAGTCGTGGATCTGTCTATCCATTTCGCTACTGGGGACAACCATGAAGTTACGTTTTCGTTACTCCACTAGATGCTAGCTGTTCCGTTGTACTAGGACACAATTGGCTCACCCGATATAATCCGTCGATTAACTGGGCATTGGGTCAAATACAGTTCCGTACCCCGGATCAACTTCCATCTATTCCGACGTCGTCCACAAAGATGGCTCAGGCCTCTTCTGCAACTCCGCTCGTGGATTCAGTTCCGCACTCCGGTCCCGCTTTAGCACCTCCGTCCCTCGAAGCTCCTCGAATTGCGCTCGTCTCCGCCACCGCTTTCCGAGTATTGCAACGGCAAGAAGATACGACCGTTTTCCAGCTTCACCTTTCCGATTCGGCTTCAGTCAAGGCTCGTTCCGCCTCGACTTCCGCTCTGGTCAACATGAGCTCAGTTCCGGAAGAATATCGTGACTTCCCGGACGTGTTCAATAAGGCCAAAGCCGATAAACCTGCTGAACATCGACCTTACGATCTGAAGATAGATTTGGAAGAAGGGGCATCTCCGCCCCTTGGACCGATCTACTCTCTTTCGCAAAGTGAACTCCAAACTCTCCGAGAGTTCGTCGATGAACATCTCAACATGGGCTTTATCCGCCCTTCGCTGTCTCCACACGGCGCTCAGGTCCTTTTCATCAAGAAGAAGGATGGATCTCTCCGCCTCTGCGTCGATTTCCGCGGACTCAATGCCCTTACTAAGAAGGACAAATACCCGCTTCCGCGCATTTCCGACCTACTCGACACTCCCCGCAGGGCGAAGATCTACACCAAAATTGACCTCCGGCACGCTTATCACCTTGTCCACATCCGGGAAGGTGACGAGTGGAAAACCACTTTCCGCACCCGCTACGGTGCTTTTGAGTGGGTTGTCATGCCTTTCGGTCTAACCAATGCTCCCGCCGCTTTTCAGCGATTCATGAACAACGTATTTTCCGACCTCCTCGACGTATGCGTTCTAGTCTACATTGACGACATCCTCATCTATTCCGACACACCGGAAAAACATCAGGAACATGACCGCGAAGTACTCCGCCGTCTACGCAAACACCATCTCTACGCAAAAGCAGAGAAATGCGAATGGCATCGCGACACGGTCGAATACCTCGGCTACATCCTCTCTCCAACAGGTCTTACCATGGCAGAGGACAAAGTCAAGGCAATTCAAGAATGGCTGGAACCCCGACGTGTTAAGGATGTACAGTCTTTCCTTGGCTTCACCAACTTTTACCGGCGTTTCATTTATAATTTTTCCAACATTACTGTTCCGCTCACGCGTCTCACCAGGAAGGGTGCCCCATGGAATTTCACTCCGGAATGCCGTTCCGCATTTGAAGCCCTCAAATCGGCCTTCACTACGGCTCCTATACTCGGTTTCTGGATTCCTGATGCCCAACTTGTACTCGAAACCAACGCTTCCGACTATGCACTAGCCGCCATTCTTTCCATCATTTCCCCCGACGACGGAGAAATTCATCCAATCGCCTTTCATTCCCACACCTTTTCCGCCCCGGAACTCAACTACAACGTCCACGATAAAGAACTACTTGCGATTTTCGAAGCCTTCAAAATCTGGAGACACTACCACAATTATAGAACTTAGATCTGATATTTTTTTTTCAGATTCAGAATGAAGATCTCTAATGATTCTTATGTTAATTCTTTATACCCCTTTGTAATGAAGAAATACCCCGAAGGTCCAACTTATCCGATCAACGTTGTAACGGATCATAAGAACCTTGAGTATTTCGCGACTACTAAGATCTTGACCCGCCGTCAAGTCCGCTGGTCTGAATATCTCTCACAATTCAACATGGTGATCCGCTTCTGCCCCGGAAAGCTCGGAGAAAAACCCGACGCACTCACTAGACGTTGGGACGTCTACCCAAAAGAGGGAAGTAGCGACTATGCCAGCATTAACCCGCACAATTTCCACCCAGTATTCTCCACTGAGCAACTGGCATCGTCCCTGCGTGCCACAGCATTGCAGTTTCCGCTACTCCGCGCCTCAATCATTATGGACACCGAGTCTCTCCATTCCGACATCCGTTCCGCACTCCGTTCCGACTGTGTGGGAACCGTTGCTAATGAAAAGCCTCGCGAAAAAAGGATTAAAATCGCTTTAAAACCCTGTTTTCCCAGCTGATAGTAGCTAATACACGTGGCTATTGTTGGGAGAACTCTATTCAAATATTCCTTGAATTTCCTCTTATTTTTTCGCCATTTAACTTGGCTTCCCTGGCTCAAAAACTCCTTATTCTGTCAGGCAGAGTTATGAACCCACACACGTCCACAACTCTGCCACAGCCGCTCAGTTTCAAACTCCGACCGGAGCTTCCCACGAACCGTAAACTCGGAGTTACAGGCACTCAAGCACCTACAACTCCGGTACCTCGGCTCACTCAAACTCAGCCACTGAGTCTGAATGTGTCCCCTACCGCTTACACAAGCCTGTGCAATTCAAACCCAGCTGGCACATGACTTGCATCATAGCAACCATGGCTGTGCAAGGCTGCGTACAAAGTCACACAAAGATGTACAAAGCCAAAACTAGGGTGCAGGTTTGATAAAGCCTATTGGATGAAGGATCCTCCAAACGCAACGCTACGACACCAAATAGGCCCCTTGATGTCATAGCGGCTGTGCAGGGCAGTGCAGGGCAGTGCAAGGCTGTGAAAGGCTGTGTAAGGCTGTGCAAACCAGGGAAGGTGATTGGCTATCTATTTCCAATTTCTTTGCACAAACACGCCGCAATAGTTACGAGGGTGTGTTTCAGCAGTGCAAATATTTACTTATGACATCACTCACCTAATAGATAGAAGAACCCCATTTTACGTAATCCTGTGTATTTTACAATATAAAAGGAGGCCATTCTGACCTCCTTGATCCATTCAAGCAATCTACCCATCTTCTATCCTACACGTGACCTCATGTGACTTGCATCTTACTAAGCTGCTAATCCCAGCTAGGGTTATTCACTTACTTTAGTGTCTAATTCCTTGTTAAGTAGTTACTTTACTGCTTAGCCACTTGGACTAATCCTCCGGGTGTAATTCTACAGAGTGAGTCTGTCAATTGAAAGTCTTGCCATTCGCACTCCAATACCCGAGACGATCTAGTCAGTCGATTTTCCTGATTAGAGACTTTCACAAGTCGCTTTGTTCACAAAACTCGTCCCTCGTTTTATTGCTGTGCGCTGGTAGATTATCAGGGCAGTCCATTTATAAACTCGCCTGCTAAGTACATTCCTTTATATTTTGGAATACGCTTGGACCCCGATAGTGTCCTTGAACTTACATTCTTTTAGTTTATTGTTCAGTGCTGCTAAGAAACGTATTGCCTTCCATCCGTATTAACTTGGACTAGTTTTTACGCGGATTGCAACCAAGGTACAAATATTAAATTATTTCCGGAGTTGTGCTGCAGCATTGTTTAATATTCTTTGAGTCTCGTAAATGACACGTTCTGATAGATTGAAGTGTTAGCAATAACACCAAAGTCTTGAAGGGTTCCAAAACACCGACCCCATCTCCGCAACCCACCTCGATGACCCCACCAGTCCTGGATGGTCCCTTGATTCTGACGGATTTCTCCGGTACAAGTCCCGGATTTACGTTCCGGATACCAACGATCTACGACTTCGCGTACTCCAGCAAAGCCACGATCATCCGCTCTCAGGACACCAAGGCCAGAACAAAACCCTCGACATAATCCGACGTACCTATACTTGGCCTCTTCTCCGCACGATGGTCCAAGACTACTGCAAGTCATGCACCACCTGTATGCGAGCCAAGCCTCAACGTCACAAACCCTACGGCCTCCTGAAGCAACTTCTGATCCCGGAACAACCGTGGAATTCGATATCCATGGATTTCATTGAGAAACTTCCTAAGTCATCTGGCTATGATACCATTCTAGTGATCGTTGACCGCCTCACAAAGCAGTCCATCTTTATTCCGACCTACGACACCATCACCTCCGCCCAACTCGCACAACTCTTCGTGCTCCACATCTTTTCCAAGCACGGAATCCCTTCCCATGTCACTTCCGACCGTGGTTCCGAATTCGTGTCATCCTTTTTCCGCACACTCGGCAAGGCTCTCGACATGAAGCTCCACTTCACTTCCGGTTATCATCCCGAAGGAGACGGACAAACGGAACGTACTAATGAGACCCTTGAGCAGTATCTCCGTGTCTATTGCAACTACCAACACAGCAATTGGTCCGACCTTCTTCCACTCACGGAATTTGCCTACAACAATGCGCCTTCCACTACCACCGGAATTTCACCCTTTTACGCCAACAAGGGCTACCACCCAAATCTCACCATCCACCCTGAACGCGACCTTGCCTCTGCAAGAGCCCGAGATTTCATTGTGGAACTTGACGACCTTCACCAGCACCTCCGAGAGAACATTACCGCTGCACAAAAGAGATACCAAACTTCCGCCGATCGGAAACGACTTCTGCAACCGGCATTCAAGATTGGCGACAAAGTCTTTGTCAAAGCGGAAAACTTCCGCACTACTCGCCCCTCGAAGAAGCTCTCTGAGAAATACCTTGGCCCTTACGAGATCATTGCTAAGGCCGGCAGTCGTTCTTTCACTCTCAGACTTCCTGACAATATGCGCGCAGTACACCCGGTATTCCATGTCTCCATGCTTGAGCCCGCAGTTCCGAATACAATTCCGAATCAAGAACAACCTCCACCTCCGCCAGTCGTCATCGACGGAGAACCGAAATATGAGATCTCGGAAATTCTCAACTCCAAGCTCGACAGACGATACCGCTGCCAACTCCAGTACCTAGTCAAGTGGGCAGGCTATGAAAACACCGACGAAGAGACCTCGTGGATTTCCGCCATGGAGCTCGATCACGCCTCTGACCTCGTCTCTGATTTTCACAAGTCTTATCCTGATAAGCCTGGCCCCATTTCCGCGCCCTAGTCATTTCCGACCTCGTTTCCAACACCCATTGCTTTCTTACAGTTCTCAAGTCATTATTAAAATCCGACTATTATTCCGATACGCTTATTTCCGACACTTCAAGAAATTATATTACAAGTCTCTTAGACCCCTACTCCTCCCTCATTGTCTCCGCCTCGACCTCTTCTTCCGCTTCCGGCTCTTTTTCCACCTCTCCTACCTCGACGCTCACCAACTCCGTTTCCACCCTTTCCCTCGTTTCCGCCCCCCCGCTCGGACCCGCTTCCGCCCCAATTCCCTGCTCCCGCAGCCGCGCATCCATTCAGTCCCGGACCAGATCGTTCCGCCACCGCATTTCCCGCGTCAACTGCTGCAGGATGGTAGACATAACAATCATCTGGTTCTGAATTGACAGAACCTGATGCTGCTGAACCTCGGCCATTTCGATCATGATATCCCGGATTTCACGTTGCTGTTTCCGCATGGCCCTCAGCGACCCGGCAATATCGAGAAGGGGATAAGACATGGTGAATCAGTTCAAAACCGCCTGTCCCGATTTTCCGGTCACCGGAAACGATTCCTCGGACCTCCCTCCACTCGGTCCCGGTTCCGACTTCGGATTCGACTCCTCAACCTTCTGTTTCTTTCGCTCCAGCCTTGAAGCGCACCCATCCACAACGCAGTGTCTCTTCCTGTCACGGCACTGATCGCACGACGTTTCCCGTGGATTACTCGACCATGTGCAATCCGCCCCCTTAGACTCGCATGGGTCGCAAGGAGCTTTTTCCTCCTCATCGCCGTCCCGCGTTTTCCACTTCTTAGTTGCGGGATTTTCCGGCCCTAGTTCACGCAGCTCCAACATCCGATTCAACTTCTCCTTCCAAGCCTTCTGGAATGCGTCCGCCTGATGTTTCCGTTCTGCCACAAGGTTCACCAGAGTAGTGATTTCCTTTTGCTTCCCTTTTCCTTCGGGAGACGGTGTACTTTCCGCCAAACTTTCCGAGTCTGACTCTGACTCGTCCTGAACATTATTCTGGAAGAACTTTTAGTTGATTCAAGAACTTTTTCCGCCGGACATTCCCGACTCACCTGTTCCTTTTCCGCCCTCTCCGCAGCAACTTTCTCCGCAGCCGCCTTCTCTGCAGCAGCTTTGTCCGCAGCAGCTTTCCGTGCCGTGTTCCGTTTCCGTTTCTCTTCACGGACGCGTTCCATTCCTTCTCTTTCTGCGCAGCTTCCTCAGCCTCGCGTTTTTCGGCCAATTCCTTTTGCGCGAGCATATCAGCGAAATGCTGTTTCATCTCGGTGCTGGACATTTTAGAGAAGTCTACTGGAGCACTCATGATGGAATGGACAGAAGATGCGTTTGTTCCTCAGCCTATTTTTTAGAACTCCGACGTGTTTGTTCACAGGTCACGTGATCCGACCTGTGGTCTCGCGGGGCTCGACCTTAGAAGGGAGATACTGTTACGACCGTTCATTTCGGACCTCCGACCCTCAGTTCCGCCACACCTTCCGCCCCTCCAATATTTCCGACATTCCGCCCATTGTTCTATTCCCTTGTTCTTTCGACTCTATTACTCGGACCCACCGGACCCGTTTCATCGTTCATCAAAACCACATATCCGGTCACCCTTGTAATTTGTTGTCAGATATGTTTTCCCGACCCCTTGTTCTTTGCCATTGTTCTACCTTACCCTGAACCCCCCTTGTAGTCCCATTGTTCCCAATAGTTAGTTCCCACGCATTGTCTACTCGACTTCCGCTTCCCCTGGAATTTGCTTAGTACTATGTCATTACCTGTTGTCTCAGCTCTTTGTATAAAAGCCTGTCATGTATGTCTCTTATTCTGAAATCAGATAATCGCCTTCGATACTTGATTTCCTTCGCTCCATCTCCTGTTCTTAGTACAGCGAGTCTAGCAAGATCTCAGTCTCTCTCCGCCTTCCATCTTCCGCCTTCCACCTCAGTTCCGACTCAAGTTCCGACCAACCTCTAGTTCAGTACTTTCCGACTTCCGACTCATTTCCGAAATACCTAGGACGATAGTTCATTGGGGGCGCAACCTACAAGTTGAAGCCGCTGTCCTTTCCAGTTCCGACTTAGCGGAAATCTCGATACGTAACATAGGACCAGTGATGAACCACCAGGTTGGTCCAAAGACGTCGATCGTGCGTTGATGGCATGGCTATGGTGAGTGGCATGAACAGCGAAGATCGGTTGCCGAACAGGGCAAGGGCGATCGGAGCGAACACGGAAATGGAGTGAGAAATGGGAGGATAGAGTATGCAAGTATGGGAAATAAACATGTCATGACAGAAACCTCCAGACACAGTGTTAACCCATATCGATGTGTATCAGGATGGTGGCCAGGATGGTTGCAAGCAATGTGGCAAGCATTGTTCGAGCCTGGTTCTCTGAATGGTCAGATACATGATCCTTGTCCCCACGATGCGCATATGGGCCAGGGATGGAGTCGTCACTCGAATGAGTACACCGGCTCCTCTCTGTCTACTGATCTGCTTGTGGCCCAGACATTACATAGCTGTGCAAGTTCTTGTGCCCTATTCACTGTACATGTTATTTCACTATATCCAAGTCTTTCTAACAGAAAGGTCCTACAGATCATGCTGAGAAAGTACTATAATGTGACCACAGTCATCCTTGGAGGCAAAAAGGGCACGGCGCTGATCAAAATGATTTGCTACTGTATAATCCGCTGCAGTGGCGCGATCCAAATGGCACCGGCTTCCCTGCTGAGTCGGACTGGCTCATGCCATCTGTGAACTTGACAATCAATGGACGAAAGGATATGTCTAGCCAGAGGTGTGTGTAAAACATCAAGGCGCATCAAGATTGGAGTGGAGGAAAGCGGTTTTGACATCAAGTTGTCGCAGTTCCCAGTCGTGGGTATCGGCGAGTCCTCTCACTCGCAGCCGCCCTCTTCCTCCTCTTCCTTCTCTACACCTATGCCTACCAGATCCAGAACACCATATCCTATGGCTCCCGCCTGCTATGGGACATGCCCAATGGCCCACAGCACATCATCCCCCACTACTATGCCGAAGGCACCGCATTCGACACACAGCACTGTGGGCTGCACGGTTGAACTCTGCAGGACTGGGCGTGCATGCCAGAGGTGTGAGATGCGGTGCTGTTCAGCATGGAGCTGGACCTGCTCGAGATACGGATGCACAAGCTCGATGCTGTCATCAACAGGTTCTTCATCATCGAAAGCGACTGTATGCCGTTTGTGCCTTTTCTCGGTGATTGTTTACCAAACATGGCTTTCTCATAGGTGCGTTCACAGGCATCCCAAAGGCACCCATCTTTTCCCAGAACCGCGCCCACTTCGACGCCTTTGCAAGCAAGATCGTCTATACGGATGGTAGCATGGCACACGAGGGAGATACATGATTTCACATTCGTACCTGTGCACCTGCCATGAGATAGTCTGGCTGTAAGATTATGCATCAGTGGATGGCTAACATCTCCACAAGATGTCACAGCACCTTGGATGATCTTTGATCAAGGGGAGGACACATTTGCCCTTCAATGGGTGGGTCTATTAGTATCCATCAGATTTGTTAGTTTTCATCTCCTTGTAGGAGGTGAAAGCCCTCAAGGATCTCTCAACAGCATTATACGACCTTATCAAACTTCATGCTCTAAACTATCATCAGCCGGCACATCCCCACGCATGGGGAGACGGTGTTTGACGTCGAGCACGACCAGCACGCTGCGATGACCCTGGTGATCAACACACATGTCCTCATGCAAGCACAGGTGTGCCCACTCATCGTCTTCTTGGACATGGACAACTTTGCTAGACCATTTGTAAGCACTACAGCATCATACTGACCATTCTGCCTGTTGAATGATTTGCTATACCAGTGATGACAATTGGCGCATGCTCGGCAGCTTGGCATGACGCACAACTTAGCCAAAGTCTGCAAGACCTTGGCTAACTTGTGCGTCATGCCAACATGCCAGGAAGATGGATCAGGAACATTCTTTTTCAACATGCTGGAAGAACTTACCTTGCACAAGCTTCCCCAACTCGCTTCGTTGTTCAGAGAGAATCAGTGATTTTCATGGCTCACAAGTGTATGATTCATGACTTACAGCAACCCTGAGGGTGGACTGAGGGAAAAGGTACACCTTAGGATCAAGGATAGCTTGTCTGATCTGGATGCGAGAGGGAGACTCCAGCTCATATGACCAATGCACACGTTAAACCAGCTCGTCTGGTCGAAGTTTCCAGTGCCCCTTTGACTGATCATCGCCTTCACTGCAGGCCCAATTACAAGAACATCTCTTCGGAGAGCACGATGCAGAGGTTGGTTCCCATTCCAGTAAGAAAACTGCTATCTCAAAACTGTGGACCAAAGCACTTTGGGACAACGCAGATGCAGAGCGAAACAGCTGGACCCGCTTGACGATGAGCACCCTCCACCGACAAGCAGCATTGTTTCCCAGAGAGATACAGCTGAGGCTCAGAATCTCGCTCATGTCGCAGATTTGTGTGTGGAACAGGAGGAAATCAGGCTTAGTGGGAACACGCTATGGCTGGTGTTAGTCAACTTTCTGATGCAGGAGGCGGAGATTGAAGAGGACCATGACAACAATGGGAGCGACAATCCAATGTCGCATTCTAACAACATAGTCATAAAGTTGATGCCAAGTCAGATGTTCCGGTGATTATTATCACCTGGTCGCAAACCACAGCATGGGGAGAGTAGTCCCTCACCTTAGAATTTTATCAAGTAATTTATCAAGCTGTATCAATGCTGTAGAAGAACATCTGACTCTTCTCGACTGGCCACGAAACATGCAAGCATAGTAGAGCTATAGGTCCACCGTGTGTAAATGTTACGACATTATTCATTGATACTTATCCATCTGACTGTGTTTAGAGTTTGATTGGCTCTCTTTTACCCTCCCGAGCTGCAGTTAAGTCCTTCACATACTGGTTTGGGAATAAAGTCAGAAACGTCCATGGGTATCAGTCCAACCTATGCGGCTCCCAGAGTACTTGGACTTGTGGGGCTCTTTGTTAATGACATTGACCTGCTTGGGGTGAGAAATCTGATGTCCCTTGTGTTGATTGATCCTGAAATCCTTTACATCAACGAGGCATTTGCGTCCATGTATGTTTACTGTGTTCGGAAGCTCAGCCTGGACCCCAGGAAAGTGAATGTCAATGGTGGCACAATTGCTCTTGGTCATCCTTTAGATGAGTTTCTGATGTCCATGAGTTTCTGTTGTCGCCACTCCAATTTTTCCTTGACGTACTTTCTTGTGTTTACATGCCACAGGAACCAGACAGATCGTAACAGGACTTGCAGAGACTAGTAGACCAAAGAGGGGAAAAGGTAATGCTCAGACAAACCACCCTTGCCTCCATCTATTCTTGACTGTCCCTGTGATAGATATTAGTTACGTCCATGTGTGCATGAGTGCTGCAGGTGAGAATAAGTAGGACAGCCTGAGTGGAAAGCAGGGGAGGGTGAGAGAGTGCAGGAACGTGAACACAAAGCAGGGAAATCACACAAGTGTGAAACAGAGCATCTCGGGTGCCTGCACGGGCCAGAAGGCAGGAGAGGGAGAGACTCTGCAGCGATGGACATTGATTCGGCAATGTCACGCTCTGCTTCCGGCTCTCCAGGAGGGTCATCTTGTGTTTGAATATGTGCAGCTGCCACAGCAGGGGTCCTCACAGCCCCGGCGTGCCCATGGCCTATAACCACCCTGACCATAGCCACATTATATGCCACATGGTCCCATTTTCATTGCATGCATGCAATATAATATATGTGCATTTTGACTGCCATAGGGATCTAAAATAATGCAAACTGAGAGATGGCATGTAAATAAGTAAACAGTGGAACTAATAATGCATATATTATTAAGACACATTTACATAATTTCTGTAAAGTTCGGCATATGCCAAAACAAGTAACACACCTCTCTTGTCCCCTATTAGCTTATGACAAAAGCTCACAGGAAATGTGCGGTATTCCATATAACATTTAACCATGAATATTTTACCAATGACCTAGGAGTGGTATCCACCAGCAGCTCAGATGTCAACGATGAGGCATTCACCGAGCTGGGTGATAATGACAATGGCTCTGGACTTGTGCCAGAACATAACAGACCCAATTTTCCCTCTAAAGTGAGTGCAAAAATTATATCTATGCCATACCTGACTGATTCAAGCATTGTCACTTAGCGCTCCCATTTAGAACAGGCTCAACTGAATGAGATTGAAGTTGACATCGCTAACCTTGGACATGAGCTTGCAGCACTCAAAAATGCTGATTCCCAAGGCTCCAGCTCTTCAGATTATCCAAACTCTCATAAGGTGACCCAAGAAGATAGCGGTTCCAAGCTCAATGGAAAGGATATCGAACATATTTGCCAGCTTGGTGGCAAATTTGCAATTATGCACATGCTGTGGATCAGCAACGCACAGGCTGTGCTTCGTACACCGCTGAATGTGGATTACACTCCAATGGACCGTTTCAAGCCAGGCATTGAGTGGAAGCGACAAGTAACAAAATGCCATAACATGTAAACTTATTACACCATTGGCACCTTAACACTTAAGTTGAAGCTGTGTGAATTGCGGGGGAAGGTTGAACAACAATGTAAATTGATTTAATGCATAACGATTAATCTCTCAACATTACTTATAATGTTACCTATATGAATCCTCTTTCAAACTGGTAAGACCATATGTTGATAGTTGTCTACCTGGTTGTTAGGTAGTTGTTAGGCCCTAGTCAGTAAAGATTAGGACATATCTAGTTAATCAGTACATGTCACTGCATGTTGACTCTATCAGTAAGTATCTACTTAATCATTACTTGTCAGTATAGTGCAAAACTGATCAGCTACCTCTTCTTTATCAGGTCTGATAAGGCGGTACCACAGCCTGATGGCTTGATGAGCCTTGTCGGGCCTTATATGGACTTTTGAGTTTTTCTGACAATTGGAGGCTATACCTACACTACCGGGGTTCCCGAGAAGATTCTTTTGGTCGTCGATAATCTGGTAAAGAAGCAAAATATTGGCATTAATGGACAAGCTGCCAGTGGAGAATGCCATGGGTGGCGTTGTCATGTTTTGTCGAACACAAATGGAGATGGCAAGAGTGATGAAGCGATGACGATGAGTCTGCGCGCCGAACTGATGAAAAGCACAACTATATTAATAGCTCATGCTAGTAAACATGCGACGGGCAATCGATTACTCTAGCTAGTTGCATGAGATTGCGCTAGCTGGCACTTAGCAAGTTTTACAGTACCTAATCGAGCTCTTGCGGGTATTGCCGGTTTGGTACCATTGATCGGCGGCTGCTCGGATATAACCTACGCAATTTGGATATCGATCTTCCTTTCGTAGCCTTGGTAACAGGGCTCCCGACTTCAGTATTCATACTTGGTGACTTCTTTTACACCTAGGACACGCAAGAAGTGAAGGGAATGCAGTACACCGGACGACCATCCGATCGTGAGCGGATGTGGCCAAAATACTGTACTCAGCTCTGCCTGAAACTTGCCGATCCCTGTGACCCAGAGATCTTTGATGAGAGATCACCATTAGGGATCTCCCGGATGACGAGCCTCATAATTTCCAAGTGAAGCTTTTGTGAAGAAATGGTGGATGATGCGCACCGTATGGTCCAGAGTTCATTATATCGAAGAGTTGGAGCAATATGGGTGCGTAGTTGCGGCATCAGAACGAAAGAGTCAGAACAGCTGATTAACGTGCAGTCGAAGATCGGGAGACTCAGCGGAATTGAGTGACAAGTTTCAGTTCCACATTGGCGTGAACCTCCCTTGCTGGTAGCCTGGTAACAGAGAATCTACAGAAAAGGCAAGAAGGCGCCTTCAAGTTCCTAGGGGGATCAGCATTGCAATGCGAAAAATGCAGAAACCGTACCTACAGCATTCCCAGAGACATCTCCATGTCACGGTGGATCCAGATCAGTTGTTCAAGAGGTGTAAGAGCTGCTGACTGGATGACAGATACAGCTTGCGCCCCCCTGGCCTGAGCGTGCCTCACGAAGCTGCAGACTGATCTCGCTACCAGGGATAACATCTTGGCTTGTTGTAACACTTGGCTGCGCTGGAGATCAAAACGTGTTGGAGAGCTGCCCAGCCGACGTGGCAGATGTACAGCTCATGCTTGTGTTGCGTGTCGACGAGGTTATACCACGACATGCAGCGCTCGTCGAAGACAGAATAGACAGTCTGCCAAGAGCCTAGACGTACCCCGGATCAAACATGCCGCCGTCGAAGGAGTTTCCCAGTCTTGCTGAAAATTTTTGAAGAAAGCAGTGCTTTGTGACAGGGTCGCTCATGAAATTTGTGTGAGATGCTGCAGTTGTAGAAACATTGAGCTGGCCATAGCAAGATCAACGGAATGCGGCTAATTGACGTTTATGGCAATTACGGTTAGCACTGCTATTCGTTCGTTCGGCTTGTTTGTCCTTGTTGACACCCATTCGCGCGTGACCGACCTGCTCACAACACCACCACTACCGCCTTCTGTCTTCCTGCACAGCTTCACCCCCCAGCGCCGACGCACCAGTTTTTGCCTCACCACGCAGTTGTCAGCAGCCCTGCCAGTATAGCCCTGTCATACTTTCTCCATCCAGGACGGCCTGCCAGAACTATTGTTGAATGTCAACGAGCAGCTTGAAGATGGGTCAGCCTTTTCATCCATTTCTGTGCACCCTCATACACTCAATATCCATCCAGAGGATCCCCACAAAGTCGTTAAAGTCGTCGCCTCCGACGGGAAATCGGGCGAGCAAAAGGACATGTCGTATACCAATTGCAAAGTCATTGGAAACGGCTCCTTTGGCGTCGTTTTTCAAGCCAAAGTCATCTCAGCCCCCAAGGGCGACGACGACATTGCCATCAAGAAGGTGTTACAGGACAAGAGATTCAAGGTGAATCCCATGGCTGGCTAGGCTGCGGCGGTGTTACTGACGACATCCGCGTGGTGTCGCAGAATCGAGAACTGCAGATAATGAGACTCGTCTCTCATCCAAATGTCGTCGACCTAAAGGCCTTCTTCTATTCCAATGGCGAGAGCAAGGCGCGTTTGATACCATCCCACCCACCCCTTTTCTCGAATGCGCGCTTACCTCGCTCTGCAGCAGAAAGACGAAGTCTATTTAAACTTGGTGCTGGAATATGTTCCAGACACAGTGTACCGTGCCAGCCGACACTACGTCAAGCTTAAACAACCTATGCCCATGTTACAGATTAAATTATACATGTACCAGGTCTTGCGCTCGCTCGCGTACATCCATTCGGTCGGCATTTGTCACCGCGACATCAAGCCGCAGAATCTACTACTCAACCCTGCTACCGGCGTGCTCAAACTGTGCGACTTTGGAAGCGCCAAGATCCTTGTTGCGGGAGAACCGAACGTGAGCTACATATGCTCCAGATACTACCGCGCGCCCGAACTCATATTTGGGGCAACCAACTACACGACTAACATTGGTGGGTGTCTCTAACGTGCCACGATAGGCTTCGGCTGATGGGTAACGTGCTGGTAGACATTTGGTCGACTGGGTGTGTGATGGCGGAGTTGATGCTGGGTCAACCATTGTTCCCTGGGGAGAGTGGGATCGACCAACTGGTCGAGATTATCAAAGTGCTCGGCACGCCGTCGCGCGAGCAGATAAAGACCATGAATCCGAACTACCAAGATCATAGGTTTCCACAGATCAAGCCCCATCCATTTTCAAAGGTATACCCATCGCGGTAGTTCTATCTACAAGTCTAATCGTATCTCAGGTGTTCCGGCCGCGCACACCGAGTGAAGCCGTGGACTTGGTTGCCAAGCTGCTGGAATACACACCCGAGTCGCGGTTGAGCGCGATCGAGGCTATGTGCCATCCCTTTTTTGATGAGTTACGTGTAGAGGGCCAGAGAATGCCGAATGGAAAGGATTTCCCACCATTATTTGACTTTACCCGTGAAGGTACGATCGCTGCATCCTGCTCGCTGCGCTTGCACCTGACCTGTCTCGCAGAGTTGTCTATCCGTCCCGACTTGATGCGACAACTTGTACCCCCACATTGCGAGCAGGAGCTAGAGTCGCGGGGGATCCGACTGGAGTCGTTTGTGCCGATACCGCTCGAGCAATTGCGAATTACGCTGGATTGACATCTTGTGATTCGTTTGTCTTTTTCCCCCTGTAGTGACTGACACCTGTGACCGAGACTAGCTATTTCCTGTTTTCTTCTCCTTTTGCTTGCTTGTGTGGAGCACAATACATGACATATTACCGAGATGCTGTGTAGGACAAGTATGCATGCAGAGTAAACCTGCTTACGTATGCAAGACGTATTCGCTCGTGCGACTTGCGCCATAAGTAGCCTTGAGATCCCATAATACTTAAGGCTCGACGCTGCGGGCTCTCTCTCCGCCTCGCCATGACCCCGACCGATGGTGCCCCCAGCGATACCAGCCAGCCCACACAGAGCGAGGCCCTCATTCCATATCCTACCCCGTCTCCACCGTCGCCGTCGCTCCCCTTGCCTGTGTTCGACACGCCTTCACACGATGACGTTAAGAAAGGTGCCGTTGAACTCCCCCCAAAGGGCAGCGACACCATTTCCCCCGAGAAGCAGCAGCCGGCACGCAAGCTTTGCGTCAGACATCAGCGTATGGCCGACGAGGGAACGAGTCTCAAGCTGCAGCAGGTATGAGTACTCGCGCTGCCACACGCACACCCTTTTTAACGTCCAACAGTCACTCAATGCGCTCCCTCTCAAGGAGCGCGAGACCGTCAATAGGATTTGGTCCGACTTCAGCGTCTCGTCCCACCCCCGGCGAGAGCTGATCCTGCATGGCATTCTTACAATGTGCTGCTTCTCCCAGCTTTCACTTCTTACTGAGCAGCTGCAGCACCTGATCCGCCTCGATCCTTTCCACGTCTTTCCCAGAGAGGTCGCGCTCAAGGTCCTTCAGTCTCTGGACGCGATCTCGCTCGGCCGGGCTGCTCAGGTGTCCAAGCACTGGCGAAGCCTCGCCGATGACAACATTTTGTGGAAGAACATATGCGAACAGCACATCGACAAGAAGTGTTCAAAGTGCGGATGGGGATTACCCTTGCTCGAAAAGAGACGAATCATCCGATCCCCGCTCCCATTGCCGCCGTCCCCAGCGCAGTCTTCGTCTTCACTCTCATCTCAGTCATCTAAGCGCGATATAGAACTCTCCGGAGTAGTGCCTGATACCCGTCCACACAAGCGACACAAGCCTGATCGCACTGACCTCCCCGATCCTCCTCTCTCTCCGCCAGGTCCTCGATCGCGTCTTGTCCGCGGCCTGTCAGATGACTGCGATCTTACTCCCAGCGCCCTCAGTCCGGTCGAAGTAACGCGCCCCTGGAAAGATGTCTACTGTGAACGTCTCACCATCGAGCGCAACTGGCGTCGTGGTCGTTGTTCTGTGCGCACCCTCCAGGGGCATACTGACGGTGTGATGTGCATGCAATTCTCCGAGACTCTCCCTCATCCGGCATTCCCCGTTCTCATCACTGGCTCCTATGACCGTACTGTCCGTGTTTGGAACATGGAATCCGGAACGGAAGTCCGTTGTCTCCGTGGACATACGCGAGCGGTTCGTGCATTGCAGTTTGACGAGGCAAAACTTATTACGGGATCGATGGACCGGACATTGCGTATATGGGACTGGCGTAATGGCAAATGTATCCGCACGCTCGAGGGCCATACCGAGGGTGTCGTGTGTCTTCATTTTGATGCCAACATTCTTGTCAGCGGAAGCGTCGACACGACCGTCAAGGTGTGGAATTTTCGTAGCGGAGCATGCTTCACTCTTCGTGGACATCATGACTGGGTCAACTCGGTGGCTATATGGGATCGCCCTGATGTGGACCCCATACAAGCCGACGTTCCTGCTGGTGGTATAGATCTTGGCAAGATGCTTTTCTCCGCCTCGGACGATGGCGCTATCAAACTTTGGGATCTTAACCGCCGCACTTGCATTCGTGAGTTCATTGACCATGTCGGACAGGTCCAAAGTATTCGTGTCGTCACCGTCGACCCAAATGCTGATGAGAACGAACTGCTCGCACCATCGCCCGAGGACGAGGAAGACAGTAAAACCGAAGTAGTTGAGCACCGCGCGTCGCGACCTCCCTACGGTGATCCACGGTCGACGCTTGCTTCTGGCCTTCCTGGGTGGGCACCTGCATCAGTGAGTGTGCCCACTCACCTTCCAGCGGATCATCCTGGCTTCGATGCTCCAGAGTTTGATCCCCCACCTGGATTTGACCCACACGCTTATCGTGGAAGTCCTGGCGATATACCTCCGCCACACGGTTTTGCCCATGCAGATAATGAAAACGCTAAGGGTAAGGGTAAGCAACGGTCGCGGTCGTCGACGCCTGGGCGGATGGATGGCCCGACACCTGTTCTTGTCTCCGGCAGCCTTGATAATACGATCAAAGTGTGGGATGTGGAGACTGGCAAGGTACTCAAGACACTATTTGGACATATTGAAGGTGTCTGGTCTATTGCATGCGATAAATTGAGGTTGGTTAGCGGGAGTCACGATCGTACGATCAAGGTGCGTGGAGATGAAGGAGTGGTGCTGCGGCTTGGGTTAATGTACGTTTCTTCCAGGTCTGGGTACGCGAAGAGGGAAGATGCATGGTTACCCTCGTTGGCCATCGTGGTGCCGTGACATGCCTCTCACTCGGCGATGACAAGATCGTCTCAGGCAGTGATGATGGTGACATAAAAATCTGGAGTTTCTCTCCGTGAAAGCGGCCATAGTCTGGTGGTTTCGTTGGTCTATTTCTTGTTCATGCTCTGACACTCACTTTCCACCCCGCGACACTTGCTATCTCGTCGACAATACTTACCTCGATTTCCATAATCTCGCGTTACCCAACCTCTGCTTTGCTTGGTCCAGCGACATTTCGACCTGCACCTTCTTGCTGTCGGATTCTCCTGCACGTATGATGCCATCCAAGCATCGCTGTAAAAGTCGCTGTGTGGAAGCTCCATCGCAATTTCCAGACCACCCCGGCCACCCCACCCCTCTCACTTTGCGATACCTTTCGTTTCTACATTATGACAACTTTATACACGTCGACGCTGTTGGCTTGTAGACTACATGAAGAATGGAATATTGGATGTATAAAACTGAAAGCTAACACGGACCGTCTTCGGAAAATGTAAAAGGAGCACTGCACTGCATATTTACACCGCAGCTCGGCCGATTTCACAATTCACGCGTTCGCGACACGACGCGACCCTGCACCGGTACCGCCGCTCAAACAAATTAGGAAAGTATGACTTCCAAACACAGAACATGGGGCATACAGCGTAGCGACCCATCATTGACGCCTACTAATCGTATCCTAATACTCAACAATAACATCCAAGAGACAAAATGTATGTATATACCTTTATATAGGCAAGGAAAGAAAACCTCATGAGTGAAATCTGTACCGTGAAGACCCATCGAAAGACTAATGGACTGGTAGCAACAGCGTCGGCGCTTCCATATATAGAGAAGGATATAGCACTATAATTATAAGTCAGTCTGTTCATCGACCAAGTCATCATCTGTGGGAAGCCCGTCGAAAGCCACATCCGTGACATCCCTATTCATGACTCAATCCTAGATCATGGCGATGCCCTGAAATGAAGCAGGATTTCATGCCCGTAAACGCGATAGTATCCATGGGAGACTTGGCAGGGTAGGCGATAGTAGTGAGAAACATCCGGCCGAGTTGGACCGTCGAGATCACTGCCGGGTGATGGTGCATTTCAACTCAGGTCGATAGAATGAAACCCGAAGCCCTGAGTTCCTGGGTATGAGATATAAAATCCACATGTTCTTCGCGCTCCAACCCATTGGCTCTTTTTTCCAACCGACGACGAAGTGTCTCATCGACCACGAGAGAGCGAACCTGATTGTCGATGAACGTTCGGATATCACGCGAGCGTAGATCATCGGGGGTTTTCAAAGGAGTGTGCTGGAAGCCTAGCATGCGGATAATCTGCTTGTGGAGGTTATGGTAGAGGTCAAAGTTGACCATATTGGGATGCCCATCTTGAGTAATAAATTTGACATGCGAGCTGTGGGTTTCTTTAATGTCACGTAAATGAACACCTTTAAAGGTTGTCAGGAGGCCTTTGGGCTTTGCATAGATCGAAGCTACGTACGTAACATCGGTATGCAAGGCTCTGTCGATGCTTTCAAGGCTTTCCTGTAAGCCTGGTGATTCTTACTCGCCGACAAAAGTTTCTCCATTCCGGCGGAAATTTTGGTATTTGGCCTATCAAGGACAGAAGTTCGTTTGAGGCGTGTAATAAAGGACGAAGCGAGACCTGCGAAGATGGCACTACTAGACGAGTAGTTCCGAAATTTTCGGCACTCCTGGGAGTCGATGCTACATTACACTGGGCTCACACAGAAGGTCGAAAATATAACTCACCTCAGCCACAGACAAGAAGTATTTGCGAGTGTCGCACCTTGTTAGCTGATCGTCCGGTTTCAAAATGGACATTATGACCCAGTGGGAAAGCCTATCGTTCTCAGTAATGAAAGACGACAACCCGCTGTTCTCGTATTCGCCTACGAGCCAGCCTATGCAATCCGACGGCATGATCTTGTCGTAGCGTTCGCTCTCAAGCGCTGTGACAGCTTGAGCCAGAGCCTGGGGAGATATGTCAGAAGCAAAAGTGGGAGATCGCGGGCCCGAAGTAGACGAGAGCGGTGTCACAGGAAGAACGGGAGATTTGCTAAGTGCGGACACCTGAGGAAAGTCAGGAAACTTTCGGACTACTTTTTCCAAGCTCAAGACTCACTTGGGTGTCGATCAAATTTGTCAATGTTCCGGCATAATGGTCTATGGTCGGTGCCGGGGAAGATCGTTGAACGGATCGAGTAAAAGTTCGCATTCGTTCCAATAATGGGATATCTTTAGTTTGAGAATTGTGACCTTGTAACCATGAAATCAAAACCTTGAGCACACTATCATATGGTCACACAGTTGAAACGCAAAAAAAAAAATGAATCAAGCCCACGCTAATCGTACACTCGCACGTTGCTCTGGTGGATGATGTGGCGACGACGCAGCATCAAACCGCTCCAGTAACAAGTTGAAGACATTCTCGGCATTCGTGAACGCTTTATAAGAGACGAGAAAGGTATCCCTGAACTCCATATCTCTTCTGCGATCTATAACAAAAGAATTAAGATTTGGTAAGGATGTCATGAATGGAAGAAAGACCTGAAGAAGTGTGAATTAGCCTTTCCACCAGTGCTGTTAAAGTGCCCGCTGTCACGACGCCATCCTTATATTTGATACCTAACGGTGCCTCATTGGAAAAACATTCGGGTTCTGAATAACGGAGTGCTTGATTAGTATACGCAATGCAAGACTTTGTCGGTTAAGGCGACAAACCACATCGTCCACAAGGAGACGCCGTTTGAACATTAACGATCGGCGCACTGCTTGGTCCGTCAACGGCTGTCTGGTTGGAAGTGGCAATGTCATTAAGGGCGTTGTGGTTTTCGCCTGTGAGGGACAGATGAGCAAAGCCACTTTGGACTCCAGCGGAGGATGGGCGCGTTCTGCCAGTGGTGGAATGTTCCACCGGCGACGGAATAACTATGCTGAGTGGTGTAGTCTGATAATCGGGGGAGGCAGGCGCACTGGACGTGTGACTAACTATACGGGAGCTAGTGTTCAATATTCCGCCGAAAGATCCTGATCCACCGGGAAATGACATTGAACTACCGGCTGAATGTGTGGGATCCATGACCCCAAGAGAAGAAATGGAGGAGGATTGACGTGGCAGCGCGCGATGTGAACTTGGACTATCGGCGAGAAAAATGGCATCCATGCCACCAAGAGAAGAAATGGAGGAAGATTGGCGCGGCAATGAGGGCTCTCTCCCGTTTGATATCTGATTAGAACTAGAACGACTGGATGAAGCCTGGGCTGCCTGTGAGGCTATTGTTATGTATGTCAGGTGGTCATTCTTCGAGGAGGATCTGTAGGTCACTTGCATGAAGGTCGGTGAAGTCTATATTGTAATTGTGAACTCGCTTGCAACGTTCTCATTAGCATCACGACTTTATTCATTGTTGGTCTGCTTTCAGGCTTCCCATGCCAGCATAACTGCATGAGGCTCCATAGTTCATCAGATAACCCGCGATGTGTGACTTGGTCTGGGGGTCGCGCCGGGCGCACACCGCCGATTAGGTCGGATATTACCATCGCGGCGCGGGCGCGGTCGTGGAATGGACACTTGCCAGTGAGAATCTCGAGGCAGAGCATACCGTAGCTCCACACATCCGTGGCTTTGTTCGGTTTCACAGCGGAGAGACCTATGAGTTCAGGCTTGATGAGCTCTGGCGCCATCCAACGGCTATTACCGTGATTGTCAGGAGTCTGGGTGGATTGCATTTCCCCCTGTACGGCGGATGAGTAGCAGTTCAACAAATAAGGGACATGAACTCTTTGATACCTCTTCTTCCAAGATAACCGACAAACCAAAGTCAGTTATACATGCCGCCTCTGTGTCAGATATCAAGATATTCGCCTATAACATGCTTAATTAGAAACCTGATGTTCGCAGCTATATCAGTGCTCTTACCGCACGTAAATCCCCATGTACGACCCCATGGCTGCCAAAAACCCGAAACAATATGAATGCATGATATGGACTAAAGTATCCTTGCTTACTTGTGCAGAAATTCAAGGCCTGTAGCCACTTCGCGTAACTAACAGGCGACAGATGAGCAGAGCTATAAAGATAATGGCGAAAACTCCCCACAAGTTTCAACCGATCCGCATTAGGGTTATTTTCAACATATTTAATGGCATCGCGATGCTCCATCCAAGGCGAGACCTGGGAGAAGTATAAGTCGCTCGGTCCCGTGTCATCATTAGGATCATGAAACTAAACCGCGTAGATATGGCCTCCCAACGTTGCTACACCGTACAGTCGGGCTACGTCTGATCCTATTGTCAATCGCCATCATGGCCACTCATCAGGTGACATACTTCTATGCTGTAATTGCCGCCAAATGGCCACCTCGTTGATAAATCGCTGTGAGCCAGACGTCAGTGTTTGGAGTTGCTTCAAAATATTGGTGACGCACTTTCTGAGCCTTTGGCGTCTGATTAATACCGCGTGTTAGCTTCAGTGCAACTTTCTCTTCGCCTAACCATTCCCCTAGCGTAACAAGAGATGAAGCAGAGGGTTAGAGCAGGGACTTCTAAAAATATAACACAAGCTCTCACCTAAATAAACGTCGCTGTATCCGCCAGAGATATTTATCGGATGATCCGTAATTCGCCGCACTTCACCGGTGACTGTTACTCGACCAAGTAAGAGAGAGAGCCCTAGAACAAAAGACATATCCTACGATCAATCATCGGTGGCAGCAACTCTGCCCGATGGCGGTGTATGTTGAGTAAATGCTTCTGCAGACGATGGCGTTGTTCTGGCTCTGCGACGTCTGCATGGATAGCGGCCTGGACATGCCGCATGTGATCTTTAATCTTGGGGTCAGACTGCTTAAGGATTGCGTGGACGTCGCGGATGCTGTCGAGCAAATGATGCAGCTGTTCTTGCATTTCAGCATGGTTTCCTGCTAAGACCAGACGTGACTCTTGCTGGCTGCTTAAAATTTCAATATGCGACATGATCTTGTAAAGAAATAAGTAACAGACAGCAGATAAACTTGAGCAGGCGTACATTGAAGCGTGTGGCACAGTCGTTGAGGTCCTTGCGCATGTCATCGATCCCTTGCTTAATCTCGGACTGGAAAAACAAAGATCTGGGTTTGCTCCAATTTGACCATGTGTGCACCTTTCTTGAAATACGTTCCAAGGTGCTAGACGTTATGATTAGGTGCAATCGTGGCCACATGCCATTAATGTAACGCACGAGCTAGTTTCATCAATGGCCTCCATGAAATCCGTACCGATCAACCTTTCACCATGGTCGCGTAGGGTGATCAAGAGGACTGTGCATTGATCACTCAACTGACTGCATTGATCCTAACGCTATGTCAGCGGACAAAAAAGCACTTGGGTTGCACTGTGCTCACCTGGTATACTTTCACGTTCTTAACTGAATCATATATTTGGAAGACTGGAAGGAAAGTTGATATTTAGGATATATCGGATAAGTGCAACGGACCTGCTTGGACAGCACGACTAAGGTGAGGGATAGCTACAAAGGCAGCAGCCTCCATGTCTCCCGCGTAAACTGGGCGCTGGAATTGGTAGGATACGCGACTATGGTTATGTCGATAAGAGCTGTATTCGCACCGCACTAGAGTGGCATAAGTAGCTGTGTAAGTCACGTGCGTCAGGACAGGCCCAGGGACTGTGAACTCGTCGGTGACGCTCAGTCCAGATCGCACCCAGCAGGCACAACGTGGATTTTCCAGTCACGATTGTGCGTGCACGATTTATAGTTTGTTCAGCTGAGAGAAATAATGTAAATTATATAATCAATGTTACACAAGCAACCATCTCCCTGCATGGACGCGAGAGCATATGCCGCCTGAGTGGAGACTACCGCAGTAACTTGAGCTGAGCTTGGGACGAAGCTTCCGTCCTCTGACTAGCGCACCCACCTAGCAGGTCATGAGCACCGTTAGCGATCTCTGTTCGGGTAGCTAAAGACACCATGCGCGCGGGCTCCAGCTAGCGCCAAAAGGCTCAGAGGTAGCGACTCTTAAATAGAACTGGAAGGGCGAGCGGTGGGGTAGCGGTATCCCCCTGATGAGAGCTTTTGTCGGCTCAAATCCGCTGCGAATCCGCTGCACATCCGTCTCCCCCAGCAACCCTCATCCCTGGCTAACAGAGCCCAATCTTCGGAGACGGCTGCCTGCAGCGGGTGCAAAGGTTGTGCTGCCCAGCGGCGCTTTGCTGGACGCGGCGCCTGCGGCTTCGCTCGCAGGCAGCTTGGCTAATACTGTATAATTTGAACACCCAGTCTTACTGCCACCCCCTCTTCTACCACTCCGCCACGCCCAATATATCAGGGTCCGCCGTAGATAGCTGCACCCGCAGGCCCGGAGGCTACACAGTACTGGAGATACCCGCTAAACGACGATGGACGACCTGGCCACCGAGAACAACTGCAGCGAACACCCACGGACTTAGACCCCTCATTGGGGTGATTCCGGGTGGGGAGTCACAAACTGAATCCGAGACTCACTCCCACTACACACATGTCTCGCAACGACACGCACCCTATAAGCTCGCTGTCTGGAGTGATATACTGATTGTCTTCCTTTCCACTTCAGTTACAATGCAGGGCAAAGATCGCCGCTCTTCGCCTCCAAAGTCCACGCCTCTAAAGTCCAACCAAAAAGCTACAGCTGCACCGTATTCTCCAACTCTCCACCCCAACGCCCCCATCCCGCTACGTGGAACTGGGGGAACCTGCCTCGAGCATCTGGCCTCGATCAGGAGTAGTTGGTGACGCCCTTCCATCGAACTCACCCGCTCCAGAAGGAAAATTCCGAAAGGCACGGCGCCCCAGGTCCTGCGCATCATTAATGGATCGCGCATTCCAGCCCCATTAATGTTTCAAGGCCGTAACGGCTTTGGGCTCGGACTTGGGCTTTCGAATTGGACTTCTGTGCCAAAAACAACTCCAGTCCAGACCTCGCCAACACGCACAGGTCGGCCAAGTTTCTACCTAACTGTCATACACTCTCGCCCGCCAATTTTTGTATCTACGACAAGTGGCAGGCATGCGGATCCTGGTCCTGGTATCCGCGGCGATGGGAGGAAGCCTGAGGGAGTACCAATCAACGCTTCAACTACCGATGCCGGAGACGCACCGCAGATTGTCATCTCGGGCACTCCGCCTACCCTGATGTGCACACCGACTGCTTCTCCTTCTGACGTGCCCAGCGAATCGCAGTGCACCACCCAGAGTGCGGCTGAATCGGCGGAAGGCCATTTTAATCCTGAGCTCAAAGACATAAACGACAGTGATGAGAACAAGTTTGGGGACGAGGAACACCCATCGGATAGCGCAGTTAATCGAACGGAATGCGGAGATGACAGTCCCGGCTTCGATGTTATCCAGGCGCTTGCAGACACAAATCAGAAACCAGACGAAAGTACCGCTTCTGAACAATCACCGAACACCCCGGATTCGTACAAGGCGCCTCGCAGAAGACGAAATCCAAGACCACGCCTGCCCACGCGCCGTCTGGAAATATACCTGATCTTATCCAGGAAGTCGAAACGCTCATCGGCCATCCCTGTGTAGACCACGATGCTGTTCATGCTGCGCATCGCGATGTCGGGCTCATTCCGAGACAGGGTCATGTGAGTTGTTTCTATACTTTGTATACTCTGCGATATTGAACGGTTCATTCTTATTCTCCTATCTCCAGGTGCTGTATTTGGTGCAAGGCTCAACATGACTACCCGGTATAACTCTTGCACCATCATGTTACACGGCCTGACGTACACGCTTCCGCTTTTGGTATTTGCGTGCGCTGGAGCTGAATAGTACAGGTGCATCGTCATTACATCTCTTTGCAGCAAATAGTGGCTCATCCTCGTTCTATTTACTTGGCTGGATGATAGGACTTCGCTACTCATGTCTTCTGCGTCCTCCGTCGCACGCGTGCACTAAGCCAATTCACACGGCCAGCCATTGTCGGGACCATGCCCGCAGCACAACGCATTCATTTCGCGCACTCGTGGCAGCGTTCAACACACCTCCAAGCTACGGAAATGATATCGATCTTGCTCTCGCATCCCTGGACGATGTCGGTGCACTTCTGCTCACGTACCTTGACGGCTTACCTGGGGGAATTGTCCCTATGTGGATGCGACACGTGCTAGGAGATGCGGTAAGCATATATGAGGGAAATCGGGACGGCGGGTCGGCCAACATGAGGGAGCGGAAGAGGGCGATACGTGTGGCACAGTTGGTCCTCTCCTCCCCCACCCCCAGTTCAGCCTACTGGTGTACCTTGTTGAGTTTCTGTCACGGGTTCCGCTGGAAGAGGCATGGAATGGGTGGAACGTACACGGGGTGGCGAGGGCGTTTGCAAGGGTAGTCTTGGGCGTCGGTGCAGGAGCAAGGGCGGGGCATGTGAGCGGAACGAGGAGGAACGACTGTCTGAAAGACGGAAAGGGCGACGGGAAACACACGGCGGAGGATGTGGACTGGGTTGCGGAGGCGGACGCAGCTGAGGTGCTAGAATGGCTTTTGGTGAATTGGCATGAACTTTCTAGTTGCCTGTTCTTTGACGCACAACCTGAGGGACAAGGGAGGCATGGGAATAACAAAGATGGAGAGAAAGATGGAACGGAAGAAAGGGAGACGGATGGAGCGGCTTGATCCCGCGCACACTGTCCGTTCCGGAGATGTTACCGCTACGAAAATCGATCCCGCCGCGAGCCAGGCGATATCCTCGCGCGTATCGCGGACCTCGAGCGTGAAACCTCCAAGTGGAAGTGGTTGGAGGGACTGCACGGATCAGAGCTTCGGTTGATGTTACGGGGGACCCGAGAAGCGGAGAGGGCGCTGGTGGAGGAGCGAAGTGGGCGAGAAATGGTGGAAGACGTGTTGATGAAGGAACGGGCTGCGTTGATAAACAGTCGGACGAGCATCGAAAATGCGGTGCGAGCTGAGCGCAGGTTTTGGGGGCAAGAAGTGCAGGCATTGGGGAACGCTTTGGCCGGCGTAGGGAAGACCATGGATGAAGTTGGAAGAACCATAGGGGCGATCCGTGGAGCGGGGATGAGAAATAATTATGGTTGAAACACATACTTTGTTGTGAATGAACGGTGATATTAGCTAGCTCGTCATCAACGTCCCACCCGTTTATAGTCGATTGGTACGGTTCGGGTGCGTGGCGGCTATCCGGCACATCGGGTTGCCTATTTCCAGCACCTAAGGTCTCAAACAGTACATGCGGAACCGTTTTTTTTTATGGAGTTTTCGTCTGGCGCACGAAGAGGACCTCCCCTCCCCTCCCTCGCTGGGCTCCCTTCATGCTGGTGAAGAGAGCTGTCACTGGCAGTGAGAGGGCGAGAGCAAGCTCCGGACAAGTTATTTTGAGGAGTGGACCTGGGGGACTTGTGCTGACAACGACTCGGTCGCCGCAACGGAGGATAGAAAGATCCCATCGCCAAGGGCCCGAGTGAGCACACCGAGATTTTGACCACACCATCCCAACGGGTGGGTGTCCGTGGGCGCTGCATGCTGAAACCGGTGATAGGACACGGCGAGACAAATTTAAGACCCATGTTAATTTAAGACATACTTACTAGTACCGATAGCCACAACTCATACTCGTTGCCTACACACTAGTACTCTGAATCACAGCTATACTTATGAGGGCTTTACGAGTGTGAGGTCAACGTTTCAACAGTCAATTGTGGACCCTGGAGGTTCACGGAAGCGCCACTAGCGTCAAGTGGTACGTGAGACGTTCCCACCGAGTAAAAATGGTAGATCATCATGTCTACAATAATAGCAGACAGTAGCACGTTGCCAATAGGGTGTTCCTGGCTTCCGAGGTCGGCACAGGGTAGTAGAAGATTTTCGATTCGGCTCCGGATGCATCGGTGATGAGAAATTTTGTCAACCACCAGCATTTGCCTACTGTGAGGGCACGCTGAATCCAGCGGCGACACTTGCGGGTTAAGAAGCTGGAAGACGGCGTCATCCAGTGACAACTGTGGGATCTGTTGCCAATGAGACATACTTTGGGCGACTACTTTTGACTCGCCTGCTGCGCATCTTGTTCTCTGCCATTTTCGCAATCTCCGTGATGTGATTACAGTATTGTACCCGACAGCCATCAGCGTGCGCAGCTTTAGTCTCCGTAAGGTCCGAACAAATAAACAAACGCCCAAAAAGACTCCGCGGCACTACAGCATTGCGGCGGCGTGCGAAGAACTCCAGCCAGTACATACTACTTACTATACGTTCTGTTCAACAACGTGATGTGATAGGGCCAAACCGGAACTTTCACCCTTTCACTTCTCCGCAGTAACTCCCTTATCTGGAATGCGCGTCCGCTACCTTGCTCGGCCTGGGTCGGCCAAGTCGTGGAAGAAAAAGTGAAACATTCCAAGCCTGCCAGAAGTCCTACTCTCCTCCTCCTCTGCCACTAACTGGAACAAAGGGTATGTTTACCTGGTCATTTTTTCTTTTTTTAATATGATTTTCATTGCGTGACTCCTCAGTGGAGCAGCTCCTTCAGCCGAAACGCCCACGACCGTACCACCATTATGTCGGCTGCGGACCTGTACGGCATGGGAATTTGTCCCAAAATATGGTTCCATTCTTCTGCTGACAGCCGCGCCAAAATGCCGCATATAAAACCTCCAAACACCTCGCTTGCCAACTCCACGCTTGTCACCAACTAACACCACCCCTACTTCCTCCCCATGAAGTTCCTCGCCCTCGCTGCCCTCCCCGCCCTCGTTGCTGCTCAGTATGGTGCTCCCCCCAGCGGTGGTGGAGCCACGACCTCGTCCTCTTCTTCTTCTGCGGCTGCCGCTGCTGTCCCGACAGCTGCCGCAGGACAGCACATAGTACGTACTTCTTCTCCGACCTCTCCTCTTGCAGACCTTGAATCCTTCTCAAGGTTGTAGTTGGCGAAAACAATGGCGTCATGTTCACGCCCAGTACGGTTACCGCCGCCCAAAACGAGACAGTGACCTTCGTGTTCAACGAGTAAGTTTTGCGTCAGTGTTGCTATATTGATCCCTCAAACTGGGCAATTAGGTTTGATGGAACAGTCATGCACTCCGTGACTCAGAGCACCTTTGCGGCACCCTGCACGTTGGCCAACGGTGGATTTGACAGTGGTTTCCAACCCACTAACAACCAATTTACGATCACTATTATGAACGCTAGTCAACGTAAGTCTTATTTCTCGCCTGTTTAGCATACCTTGCTTAGCTATCTTGCAGCCATTTGGTTCTTCTGCCAAGTGATTGCATAGCCGCTTTTCATTCCTGTCCAGCTCCCTGATAGCATTTTTTAGCAAATCAACCCGTTGAAGCACTGTAACCTTGGCATGGTTGGGTATGTAGGCGGTAATTTACTCATTCTTCACGGTTAACATTTTCATTAGTGGTATCAATGTGCCAGCCAGCGGGACCAATGACTTTGCCAACTTCTCGTTGGCCGCATCTACCGCCGCCGTTCCAACGGTATGTGTCTTCTGTTAGTATCTCGTTCCCCCAGTTAAGCAAGTCGTGTGCAGCAAACCGGTTCCGGCATCTTATCCGGTATTGGAGCTGCGGCTACTGCCCCGGCTGCGCCAGGCGGCAGCGCCAGCGCCTCCGCGGCGCCCAGCAGCGCCATGAGGCTCGTTGCTGGTGCTGGTTCATTGTTAGCAGGCTTGTTCGCTGTCGTCTACACCCTTGCATAGAGATGGCAGAGAAAACCACCCTCGTAGAGGATGATTCCGTGTTGGACTGAACTTTTTGTGTCAGTCTGCAGAGCAGCTATTCAGTAGTACTTACTATATAGATCGCTGTAACGATTTTAGCTACAGGATTCCCCATGAGTGTATTCTTTTCAATAATGATTTGAGACGAACATCTCCCAGACAGGCTGATTGACAGACTGCTTGATGGGCGATTGACTTGAGCTATAAAAGTATTAGCTAGCTGTTGCTTGCATGGTAACAGTGTACGATGGTGGTGTTTGATTGTTCGCTTGTTGGATAGTGTTCGCTAGTAATATCAGAATTTCGTGGCTGATCGATTTATTTGTTGGTATCACCAGCATTAATCTCGAACGTGGAGGAACCCTTTGACAAGCCGCAACTAGAGACCAACACCAGCCAGCAGTAGGAACAGCCTGCTTGAATATTATTGCTCAGAACGTTTAAGCGCCAGCTAATGGGTTGACTGTCACGCGTCACACACCCCGTAGTGAGGGTGTGACGAATCGTTACCGACGAGCTCGTTTCGCACACATTTTCATTCTCATCTACTGCAGTTTCTAGCCAACCTGGTACGCGCACTCGGAAATGGCGGAATCTCGGCGCACAGAGGCCGACGCGTTCTTTGACTTTTTGGCGACCTTCAAGTTATCTAGACCGGTCACGACAATCGCTGACCTTAGTGACGGAGCAGCTCTATTTGATGTTCTTTCCCTAGTGTATGTCAAATTCCCTATGTTTTGATTACCGTCGTGTCCACACTCACTCCGCTCAAGCGACGAGCAGTACTTCCGTCAACCGTCAAGGGCTTCCGCGCAGCTGTCCGACAATTGGGTTCTACGCTTTAGCTCCCTCAAACGGCTCTACCGTCTCATTACTCAGTACTTTGCGGATGTACTGCACCAACCTACCAGCTCACTTGATGTCCCGGACTTGCAGGCAGTGGCCAAAGATCAGGACGAGGCTGCCACCCTTATATTGTGTCGTCTTACCATCGCCATTGCTGTACAGAGCGAGAAAAATAAGGACGTAATAGAGCGAATACAGAAGCTAAGTGAAACTAAACAGCATGTCCTAATGAGGGCCATCGAACAAGTCAGCCTGAGTGCCGGATGTAACTAAATCAGTCTGACAACTGTCATTTTATAGGTAATGTCAAAATTTATGGGCGCCACAGGTGACCGACATACCGGTGATTATAGCATGACCGAGTAAGTCACATTATCCCATGGGTTGCGCGACGTCTTCTGAGCTGTTTCAGCGACGATCACTACTACCAGATCCAATCCGAGCGCAGTCGCGTGCTGACCGAGAAGGAGACCATAGAGAAGGTGTATCAGCAGCTCCTCGAGGATCACCGCACATTGCAGACTTCGTTTGACGATGCTGTATCTGAGAAGGAGGATGCACTAGCTCGGTTCCGAGACCTTCGGCGCAACATGGACGACCACCGGAATGACAAAGCGGACGTGTTCATGCGCGCGGAAATTGACCGTTTGCGGGTAGAGCTGTAAGCCTTACATTCCCCAGCTTCCAAGCGAGCGCCGTTTCAATAGCCGTCGCATTAGCCAAAAGAGCGAGGAGGATTTGAATGCAGCAGAGGCCGAGCTCGATAAACACACTAGCCTGGTGACCGACCTGACACGAAAGGTTTGTCTCTCTTGTTGAGCGTTTCTCGTTTCGATTCGCTCAGCATTTTGTTATTGCATAGATCGACGAGCTCCAAGTCAAAGCTGATCAGGCAGCTCGATTGAAAGATCAGGTCGACGAGTAAGTATCGACGGGTTCCAAGTTTCACCGTCACTCAGTTTTCCTTTCCAGGTACCGCCACGCGGCGGATAAACTTCAGAAGACAGAAAATGTGATGGAGAAGTACAAGAAGAAACTAGAGGAGAGCGCTGATCTTCGGCGCAATATTAAGGTCGGCGTGAAACCAACTCAGTTCTTTAGCCGTCTGAACACTCCGTGCAGGCGCTTGAGGAACAAAATGCCTCACTCGTAGACAAGAACGCTTCCTTGGAAGAAGAGTACAGAAAAGTGTCCGCCTTCCGGCCACTCATGGAATCCTACAAGTCGCAGATTGCTGACTTGGAAACCAAGAGTTCAGCTCGTACAAAAGAGATAGATGCCCTCCAGTTCGAGCTTGACCAAGCTCGTACGAAACTAAAAATTTCCAGTGAAGAACGCGCGAAAGACTCTGAAGCCTTGGAGCTCTACCAAGAGCGTGTTCGCGAGCTCGAATTGATGTCCACTCGTCGCCCGAGGGCCAAATCGACATCTTCCGTTGCTGCCAACGGGGACGCAATCGGACGGCGTGATATGACGGAAGGAGAACTGCTTGGCGGCGATGATGACACTCCTGATGGGCACGGATTGGGCGGCGAACTGGACGATGCTATTACTGGAACAACGATGACCGACCTGAAGTTACAAGTCCGCCAATTGAAACGAGATCTGCAGGCAGCCAGAACAAACCAAGCAGATTCGAGTCGGGTGCTTGTTCTAGAGAACTTACTTGAGGATGCAAACAGAATGAAAGCCAGGTATGAGGCTGACTATCTCGCTGCGCATCGCGAGAAGCTGGTGCTTCAGAATGACCTAGAGGAGATCCGAGAGGGTAAAGCTTTAGGTGACGGGTCAGTAAACCTCCTTACCGATCCATCACCGTGAGTTCCTAATATTTTGCCAGGGCTGAAGCAGCGATTGCATTGCGTCAGCGGTTGAATGAAACCGTCGATGCTCTGGACGCTCTGAAAAAAGAACACGTGGAGCTGGAGACGAAGTTCGAGAATCAGAATAAGGAACTTACTATCGCCAAGTCCGACCGTGAGCTGCACGCCTGCTAACATCAGGGACTAAACTCACTGAATTTTAGTCAATCTTGTCAATAAGGATCAACTCGAAATCCTCGCTACGCTACGAGAATCTGTCAACGAAGACAAGCTTGGCCTTGAGTCAGACATGGAAAAGCTGCGGAAACAAATTCGTGACCTTTCGGACAAGAACAAGATGCAACTTGAGCAGGTGAATGCCTTGCTTATGGAGAAGGTCAACCTGCAGAGTGAAGGCATTGGTCAACGAGAAAGAATGTTGGAGCGTGAACGAGATTATGGGTGAGTTGATGTTTGAGTTGAAATTTTATGCAAATCAATCTCATCCTCGCCATCTTGTTTGGTTTAGTGACTTGCGTGCATCGCTTAACGGAAGAGACCTGCCAGAAGAGGACAAAGCGCGGATGCTTAATATGCACGAGAAGATTGTGCGGCTTGAAGAGGAGCAACAGACCACCAAGGAACAACTCCTAAAAGCTCGTGCGGTATGTTACAAACGCTGCAGCGAGTACCCTCTTACGAATTACGACGCGCAGTTTATCAAAAATCAAGATAAACTCTTTCGAGAGCGCGAGGATGCAGCGAGATCAAATATTCCTGTCAGTTGCTCTTGGCATGCCTCATTATTCCAGATTGACCCTATTTGACTTGTTTCAGACCACGTTCGAAGAAGCTGAAGCAAGTTTCCGGTCACAGATTAAGATCCTCGAGGACGAGGTGACAAGAAACAAGGTGGGTGGCACATGGTGCTTTATTTGAACTAAATCACAAGGACCGATGTAGCGTCTGGTGCTGGAATCGCAACAACGATACCGCAAAGAGCAACAAATCATGCTTGGCGCTCTTCACCTCTTGGGTCTTCAGACAGCGCGCGGTCATTTAGGTACTGCACAACAGCGACCTGACCCCACATCATGGCTGCCTCAACTACGACGAGGGGTAAGTGTTGACTCTTGGACCATGGAATCTCTCTCATTGCAGACTATTGCAGCTACAACTTGTTCCTGGCCATGTGAGCAATTCTTCCAAGTGTTAGTAGAATCTACTCAGCCATCATCCATCCGATTTTAGCACCGTTGAACCTCCCGCCTACGTTGGTTTTCCTTTGCTTTCTCTTCAATACCCGGGACTTGATTTATTCTGTGGCAAGTACATAACACGCATTTCATGATCATGTATCACTACGACTTTCTGCGCTCCATTGTTCCATTTGCCCAATAGAGGTATAAGTTACCTTAATGGATACATGCCAGTCGACTACTAATTCACGGCGGCGACAAATTTAGTACAATTCTCCCAGTAATAGAAGAATGATCCGGCGCACCACGTAATAGACCTTACAGAACCGGCCATCATTGATATCTTGCCATCCGGCAAAATACGGTTTCTCTCGTTTCAACTTATAGTCCACATCGGACTAGAAGACTCAAGTAGAATCTAGTACTTGTAGTCACAAAATATTAACTCGATGTTCATACTTGATTATAATAAGCATTCCACGCGGCTTTCTTACCCTGCGGAGGCTGGAGCATGCATTTTAGCCCGACAGAAAAACGCTCTCACTTAGCAAAATGGATCTCGTGAAGGGATATCAGTAATAGCTCCGGGAGCGTTGCTTGTTGCGGCAACGTACTGCCTCGTCATGCTTTGTCAAGAAGGACTGAGTACGCCAAGCCACCGGAGCGACATACCACCTCACGTACAACCTCGCCATGGCTCTCTTCAATAGACGCAAGAATTCACGGGAGGAATCCAATGGCGATGGCGACCATAGTTCAGAGGGGAAGAAGGAAAAGGGAGGGTGGAGGAAGCCAGCAAGTATGCCATTGCCCGCTCCACGACATAGGCGAACTAATCCCTCGCCTCAGACACCGCATTCAAGCAGCAACGACTGAAGGCCTGGCAGCCAATATTAACCCCCAAGACAGTCCTTCCTATTCTATTCCTTATTGGCATCATATTTGGCCCCATTGGTGGTCTCCTGATTTGGGGGAACGATAATGTATGTTGTAGACTTCAGCACAATCTACCACTAACATCCAAACTCTAGGTCAGCCAAATAACGCTGCCGTATACTGACTGTGACAAACAGGGTCCCACCTTCTCAAATCTGCCTGACGCCAATTACCAGCTGCGGTCATCAGATTCTGGGCTGTCTCCAAGCCCCCCGCTTTGGACTTACAACAGCAGTTCACAGACGTGCACGATTCAGTTCGAACTCCCAGCAGACCTTCAGAAGCCCGTTTTCTTATATTATAAGCTCACCAATTTCTTCCAAAACCACCGTCGATATGTTCAGAGCCTGAACACGGATCAATTGAGGGGGAAGTTTGTTAGTTTCAACACGCTCAAGGGCAGCACATGCAAGCCTCTAGATGTGATTGGCAACCAGTCTATCTATCCATGCGGTCTCATTGCAAATTCCCAGTTCAATGGTGTGTATTATCTCCTTTCTTAAAGAGCATCTCTAAATTCAATCAGACTCAATCCAAAGCCCATTCCTTCTAAACACCATTGGAGATTCTAATTCGTCATCGCCTTATAACTTTTCCGCAACGGGAATTGCGTGGCCCGGTGAGGCGAAGAAGTACACCTCAGCACCCAACTACCCTTCTCTATCGGATATCGTACCGCCCCCGAACTGGATGGCGAGATACCCAAATGGCTACACGAATGCTACGCCGCCGCCCGATTTGCGCGCGGATGAACAGTTCCAGAACTGGATGAGAACCGCAGGCTTACCCACGTTCAGCAAACTATGGGGCAGGAATGACACTGAGGACATGGTAAAGGGGATGTATAATATCAGCATCCAAATGAGTGAGTTCCGTGATTGTATTGTGGTGGATTACTATATTAAATATATGGTGGTTCAGACTTTCCAGTCACCGAATTTGGAGGCACCAAGTCGCTGGTAATATCTACCATTCAGTGGAGTGGGGGCAAGAATGCATTCCTCGGTTGGGCCTACGTTGGTGCCTCCGCATTGTTCGTTCTCCTCGCCGTCCTGGGAACCGCCAGGCACCTCATCAGACCGAGGTGAGTTCGTACCTATGACCCCACCTATATGGCACTGACCGCCGCCATTCGCAGACGTCTGGGTGACATGAATCTGTTGTCTTGGAATCAGCCAGCCACAGTACGGTAGAGATAGAATCGGGAATGATAATTTAGTCGACTCTGCGCATGTAGTAACTTATTGTAATATCATTGGTTTAAGGAAGACGATGATGCAAGGCCAATGCCTTCGCAACTGAGAATGGTGCGTGCTGTGCCATGCTCGTCCTCGATTTGGAATTTGGCACCTGAGAGTTTCTCCGCCAACCATACTGCAGTCCTGAGTAGAAAGTCAGGCTTCGTTCACGAGAAATAAGAAAACGAACTTGGTATGCATTGTCAAAGGGCCAGTTGCTACAGTAGACTTCCCCTTTGCCAGTGCCATAAATATAATGATTTGATCCTGAACAACATCAGTATGTGTCTATGGTTACGGGTCAATGTTACAGAACCTGCAGGTAATCGTCGACGCAGCCTCCATGTTTCAAGTTGCGTGCCAGCTCTTCGGCGGCATCGTCGCCTGTTTTTCCTGCGTCGGTCCCTTTGGATCCTATGGCACCGCCACCGATGATGCAGGATCCATCAGTTTCGGCCCAGAGAATAATGCCAGACCCGCTTCCGGTGGCGTCGTTGTCGTTGTCACGCCCAACTTCTATATCAATGAGACCATGATCGACGCCGCAAGAGACCAGGCGTAGTCTCGCAGCGTCTGCCATCTTGCGGGCGATGTGTGACGGTAGGGTTCCCGCTACGTAGGCTTTGCCTTTGATCGCTGTGATGTTACCTCGAAATGTTAGATTGAAAGAGGGGAGAGGCCCTGGGCTATGAGGTATTGACAAGACTACCTTCCCTCCCCCTCGGGGGTAATAACCACGCCTCTGAATATCGAGCGTTGGTTGGAGATGGAAGTGACGACGGAGAAAGGGCAGGAACACTTGTGTCGTGTAGTCGATTTGCGGTGCCGCGATGGCGTTGGTGCCACCGCGGAGTGCTAGAATAGATTCTAAAGCTTCGAGTGGGGAAGGGGAAGAAAACAGAAGGCAGGGAAGGGCTATCTGGAGGAGAAGTGTCGTAGAACCTGCTGTGCCAGTGTCGGCGAGGTAGTTCCCAACCTTTGGACGACCAGGGTGGAAATATAGGTGCTCAGAGCCCTTTTCAACCCCTACAATTCTAGCATCACATATTTCTGCTGCTAATTTTACACCTAAAGTATGAGGTATCGGGCGTTAGCGCTTAGCGTCCCACTGACATCACTGAAGCTGGTAGACCTGCAACATGTTGGGGCTTGAAACCCTTGGGGTTTCTGTTCTGCCGAATGTTTGATATAGAAATAGGGCGAGAGAGGAGAACTGAAAATGCTACAGCGTTGCGGATGAGCTGGCCGCCGCCTTCTAGAACGCTCCCGTCGATGAGCGTGGTACTATCCGAACTTGCTGGAGCTGCCATTTGCGCGGGAAGGAAACGGGGTAGTGTTGGGAGTGCTCTGCGTTGTCTATTGCGATGCGATACGGCTCTCAAGATAGATCCGAGGCTTTTTATACTGGTGGCTGTTTCCAGCGGAGTCATACTAGTAACTACATACTTGCTCCGCTGATTGATGTATTGCCTGATGACTAGAGCTACTTACTCGAGTCAGATATACAGGCACTGTCGTTCTCAAGGTCCTATGATTCTGAAACTAAACTAAACTGGAAGACATAGTGGTCGAGGGCTCTCACTGACAATATTGTGCAACGGAGCCCTGCGAACATGACCGCCGATCGACCAGCCTGTGATCATGCATGCTTACTGTAATATTTCCCTTCGAGCTAGACAGTAGCAACATGCGAAGAAAATCGATAGCTCAAGCAGAATCACGACAACTAGGTTATAAATACATCAAAGCACGTCTCCCGCGATTGTGGCGACAAAATCAACTACCCATTATTAGCCCGTGTACGCTTTTGACCATGCGAGGTATACGGCGAGGAGAATGGCGGCAAATACATAGAAAACGCGACCGTTGCGATGGTCATCTTCTCCTGCAAGGAAATCGCGCAACGGGATAAACCCAATGCCAACGAAGAAGTTTGCTATCCCTATGCAAGAAAGGATGCGTGAGGACAGAAGAGCTGGTGAGGGGGTCATCTTACAATTTAGAGAAAGGGCGATCGACGAGAGAGAGGATACAGCCTATGCGTAGACGGGTGAGGCACAGATGCAAAGCTGAGAGAATGACGCACGTGGATTGGAGAAACGTCGGGGATGATGACGAATGGAACGGGACCCAGTCCGACAGCATAGGACCTAACAATCGGATTGAACAGACAATTTTTAAGGGTGAGGCATGTGAGGGGAGACACTCACGCAACAAAGGTGATGATGGCGACACTGGCGAGCATTATATGGCCGCCATTGATGCCATACCCTACTCCGAGGAGCGAGAGTAGTGCGCCGACGGTGGAAATAGTAACAAGGGAACGACGGCCGATGCGCTTAGAGAATATGTGAGTACGCACGAAACAAGAGTGGGAAGGGCGAACCTCGATGAGATAAATAGGAGGGAAAGTCATGAGGACGTTGATGACGGTCACACCCAGAGACACGTATGCCGCAGCATCGGGCATGACGCGAGAGAGGATATCATTGCTGTAGTAGAGGACGGCATTGATGCCTAATATATTCACGAGTCAACGATGGTAGCGATATTGAGAAAAGTTGAAGTATAAGCACACCTGAGATCTGCTGGGCGATCATGCCGAAGCAAACAATGAGGAGAGGGCGAAGAAGGGGTGGTCTAAGGAGTTGATGGAATGTAAGGGGGTCATGTGCAGCTGTAACTGGCCTAAGGGGCGTGTCTGCATCAAGATTGGACAAAAGAGCCTCTTCCTCGCGTGATGAATCCTGGGATGCTGCGAAGTGTTCGATGTCAGTTTGTGCAACTGTCCAGCAAGACTGGAAAAGTACGTCTAGCTGTAGGGACGAGGGTCTGATCACCCCACAACAATGCAGCTGATGCCTTTGCTTCGGGTAGACGGGCTTTGCTAGAGAGCCATGCAGGAGAGTCTACTGCGACGAAACTGAGCAGAAGCTGTGCCAGAGCAACAGCGGCGGCAATGAGAGGAACGAGACGCCAAAGGCTGGGCGCTGCGAGGACGATGCCCAGTGCTTGTGTAATGAAAATTCCAAGGACGATTCCCAGCTGGTTCAGGACGCCTGTGGAGTCATTCAAGTAGCAGGTGACAGAGACGAGTGCGACCAACCTATGCTGCCTCTGATTGCAGGAGGTGAAATCTCCGAAAGGTAGGCAGGGACTACGCAGAGACCGAGGCCCGATCCAGCACCAATTAAAAATCTGGGGGAGATGAATGGTATAATTTAGTGCTGATCTGAGAGTTGATTGGACGAACCTGCCGATAACCAAGGGGGGAACAGAGGCGGAGACAGTCATGATGGAAGAACCCAAGAAAATAAGGAGGGTATTTATGCGGATTGATCCTTTGCGACCGAATGATTCCATGGAATAGTTTGCGGCGATGCTGCCGAGGAGCCCTCCCGCTGGGGGCAAGGAGTCAAGGAGAGGAGAAAGGAAAATGAAGAGAGCTGACCAATGAAAGAGGAGGTTACGAGTGTGAAGGCAAATTTGGACATTGGAATACAGGACGGCAGGCGGGAGGAGGGGGGAGTCTCGCGCGTTGTGCCACATGTGAGGACATCCTGTATCTGGTTAAGAGCGGAGATATGCCTGGGTGATGGGGTGAAAAATGAGGGGAACGAGATGGACACAAATTAGATACCATCCATATTGCAGACTGGTGACAAGCATCCATACTGCAGTCTGCCATCCTCTGGACGAGAGTGTGGACGATTGTGGAGCCATGGAAGGCGTTACATGTTACGTAATATTTATTTCCCCGGTGGTCGTCGTCATTACATAATTCGAGACAAGTTACTTCGCTTCCATCGTTTGACGGCCTCCCGCCTTATAACGGAACAAATGCCTGTCCGAGGAATCGCCTGTGGTCACCTCGGCAATCCTCGGACCATATAATTATAGTGCGACCTAAATAGCTGTGTGACAGTGACATGTCACTGATCCTATAGCTCTTGTGACAGGATCTCGTGATGGGACAATATGATCGAACCGAGCTTTTCTTGGACTTGGCCTTTTAGAATTTGCGAGAGCCATGCATGCATACTTCGTCGCTGGTAGTCGTACTTTGGTGCTCGCTCCTGTTCGCCTCCCCATCTCCGGCAAATAATCCCTCTGGTTTCTTTCTAGTTTCCACCAACAAGTCCAATTGAGCTCGATCATCGGTTCTGTGGGATGCGGGGACGACAGTCTGATCACGTGCAGTATACAGAGTGGGCGTCTATTCACCACAAATATGCAACGGAAGCCCGAAGCGCGTAAGATCTGCTACTGGTCTCCGGGTTTTCTCGTCTCTGTACCACCGCATTTTTCTCGTGGGCTCTCTCACAAAGAACCCTGCCACTCTTTTACCTCCTCGCTCCTTACAAAACCAAGGCCTTGAGTCCTTATACCCACACTCTCTTCCCCTCCCATGCTCGTCCTCCTCCTCCTCCTCCTCCCCCTCGCCGTCATCCCCTACCCCGCACATGCCGCTACTGCGGATCAATGGAGGAGCCGTTCCATCTACCAGCAAGTTCCGCTTCCCTGTCTATTACATTCCCTCATTCCCCTCTAGGCTCTTCACAGATCGCTATGCACTGTCCCCTGCTGTCGCTTCATCGGCCAACTGCAATCCCGGTGATCAGACGTGGTGTGGTGGCACCTGGAATTCCACCCGCGAAAATCTTGATTATATTCAACAAGCTGGCTTCACCGCAAGTCCGTCTCAACCTTCCCCTCTCCCTTTCTTTCTCACCGCCCTGTTGACCCGCTACTCCTTATGCTAGTATGGATCTCTCCCGTAAACAAAAATTATGACGGCCCTCGCACACAGTATGGCGATGCATACACAGGCTATTGGGTCACCGACGTCTCTCAGCTCAACCCCCACTTTGGCACAACTGCCGATCTCAAGCTCCTCTCGGCAGAGCTTCATCGTCGTGGCATGTTTCTTATGGTCGACATGGTCCTTAATAACGTCATGGCCACCTCTACTACCCCAGATTACTCAGCTTACTTCTTCAAGGTGCGATAGTCTTTGCCTTGTTGTTTCGCCCATGACAATCTTGTCGCTTAGGATTCGTCACAATACCATCCATATTGCCCCATACAGTGGGGTAACAGGACTAGCGAAATGGATTGCTGGCTTGGCGACACCGTCGTTCCTCTCCCAGACGTGAACACCGAGGATCCCTCGGTCAGTCAAGCATATCAGAATTGGATCACCGCCTTTGTCCAGGAATTCTCAATTGACGGCTTAAGGATTGACGGCAAGCCTTCCTAGCTTTGTCCTGTATTCATCGCTAATTTTCGCCTTGCAGCCGCCAAGTATGTAGAATTACACTCGCTTTCACCTATTCTAACCGGTTATTTCAAGGCATGCTCCGGCAGCCTTTTGGACCCCCATTTGCGCTGCAGCTGGTGTCTTCTGTATGGGCGAAGTCTTTGGTCCCGACGTCAACGAGGCTGCTTCATACCAGGGAGCTCTTGACTCGGTACTTAATTATCCAATGTACGATGCCCTTGTGCAGGCATTTGCATTGCCCGGTCCCCAGAATATGTCCGGGCTTGTCCAAATTATGGACCAGTCCAAGCAGCAGTATAAAGTTCGATTACCTTGCCTGCGGACTTGGTATACTTCGCTGACAATCGTGCAGGACATGTCTGTACTCGGCAACTTTCTTGAGAACCAGGTAAGTGCTTTCCTTGAGTCCTCGTGCCTAACCGACGGTTAATCTCCAGGATGTACCTCGATGGGCAAATATTTCGGTTGATATTCAGAGCCTGTAGTGAGTAGTAGTCATCGTCGAGGTATACATGCGTAACGATGGTATGGGCAGTAACGCGATGGTTTTCACTTTCATGTCTGACGGGTGAGTCCGTTAGACGACGACTATAAGGTGATGCAACTGACACCTGATAGGATACCCATTGTATATTATGGTATGATTCGCTGTTGAAGTATGAGAGTGTATGGCTTATAAAGCGGACACAGGACAAGAACAGCGACTGTCAGGCAATGCAGATCCTGTACGTTTATGCACTTACACAGATAAAGATGCTATTGACAAAATAACATCCTCAAGTGGAATCGCGAGCCACTATGGCCCACGAACTATGCCAACACAAGCACGTACACCATGATCGCCACGCTGAATAAGGTGAGTACCAGTCACCTGCATAAACTGTATCTACTTGTGTAATGAATTTTCGTGCAGCTACGTAACTTCTTGACCAACGGTACCGACTCTTGGACAACATCCCAGGCAGAAGTGCTCACCATGACATCGAATGAACTCGCCATCATGAAGGGCGACGTGATTAGTGTCATGACAAATATCGGATCGCCAGTAAGTTTATGGTTTGCATATGAGCGAAAATACGTTGAGTAACTTGATGCAGCCAATGAACGCCAGTGTGGCAGTTTTTACGCCGTGGGCGGACGGCATCCCGACTATAGAGTGGGTCTGCATGGTTTCATCCCTGAGTTATTCTTGACATGTTTTCCAGCATATTGTCTTGTACACAGCGGACTGTAGGTAGCAATGGCACGGTGTCTGTGGAATACACCAAGGGTGGACAGGCTGTTGTAACTATACTCTCAGTTTGCCGAGTTGAATTATTCTCACTCCTGTTAGGTTCTCGTGCCCCAGTCCCAGCTGCCAGGTTCAGGGCTTTGTGGATACGCTGCCTCTGCCGCTGCCGTTGCGAGCGTCCACTCCAACTCTGCCATACTTTCTTTTTCACTTCTTGGGCCTTCATGGGGTATACCTGCATTATGTGCGGTATTAGGGATGGTTGTATGGTGATACCCTCGGATTTTATACGCCATATCTCTTCGGTTATTTGGTATCACGATGTACGAACTGTTGTAGGTGTTGTACTCAAGTGTGCTACATACTTAGTAACACGCCAGTGCAAAGTATGATCGCTACCTGAATCGGAGTCCGTGAGAATTTGAACGCCCGAAGAGCACATTGAAGGAGCGTGTAGGACTGCGCTGAAAAGGCGATCTTGCAAGCTTCAGCTTCTGCCTGTACTCTTCTCGCCCGCCCTCGACAGAGCCAGTGTGACGGGCGGGTCTATCGTATCAGTTCTGCTTCACGAACATGGACTCCAATACATCCTCTACCAGTTCGGGCAGTCAGACGCCAATACATACAATTGTCAAGGCTCAGATCGTTTTTCTGCTCTCGACACTGACAGAGGATAACTTTGATAGGAATCAACACGAGATTCGCTCGGTAAGATTTGCGCAGTTTGTGCACGGTCGAGTAGGACGTTTAATGTTTGTCGCAGCTGTCTGAACAACATGGCCTGGACACGTATCTCCATTTCATCCGTCGCCTCATAGTTCACTCGCAAGCTCGCCTGGCGAGCACCGCTGCCCCTTCAGCGTTCGACACGTCAACGTCTCTTACTTTCCGTCTTCTCGTGCAGGAAACACAGCGTCTCTCGCGCGATCCATTTCTTGCTGAGCGCTTCCGCGATGGCATCGACAAGGGTGATGGCGATATTTTTCGCCACTTTGACCTCGTTCGTTTCGCAGATCGCGTCGGCTTGCGGCCGCTCGAACGTTTCATCCTTGCAAGTGCCATCGTCTCTGCGCCGGTGCGCAAAGAGCTTGCCAACCAGGCGGCTACGATTATCCGTGTAGACTTTGAGAACGCTGTGCTCTCGCTCTGCCAGCACCCCTCATTCGACCATGCCGATCTCAGCCCCGGCCAAGTTGGGAAGCTACTCAGCAACCTCCTGTCCGATCCGCCTGCGGATTCACCTATTCTTGACGGACAACAGCGCCAAGCACTCGTCGTTGCTGCACAAGCAAAGTATGGCACAGATATTATGGCGCCAATTCTTCAGCAGATTTTCCCGACCTTGAGGTGCGTCAGTAGTCTCCCATTCGCGATCTGAAGTTTGACAGCCATCCCTATTCGAAAAGCTTGCCTCCGGGGACGTCGCTCGTTCAGACTTTGTGTGATCTTGGCCCCGAGATCACGAGCGAGCCCGCCACGGTCCGTTCCCTTTTACAGCGGTTTGGTATCACGGAGTCCTCGCCACCAACCGATCCTCAAGTAGTCGAGATTATTTCGACGCTGAGTAGATTTGCTGCTGAAGGAACACAACTGTGCGATGCGGGCGCTCTGATTCGTGCACTGAGCGGCTTTGTGAGTTTGCTAGCAAGCCTATTTCGATGGCAATCCTGCTCACATATTGATAGAACGTCTCGATCCACTGGCCAGGCCTTATTTTGGCCTTTGACTGGCCAGACAGGTCGGGAGTTGACACCGCTACGTTGAAGCTTCTCATTGCCATCCTTCTGAATGCTCCTCGTGAGGTCGAGCCGCATGCCGTTGCAGGTTTTTGGTCTACGTGGTCGAACCCGCTCTACCAACTTCGTCTCCTTGACGCTCTTCTGTCGCTTCCTGCGGACACTTTCAACTTTGTCTCGCTCCCTGGCCACCGTATTGTGACAGTCGACGATGTAGCCAATGCTAGTCCTACTATCAAGGCGCTTGCAGCAAATGTCCAGGGCCACACTTGGAATTCACTTGAGCTATTTGACGTCCTTGTTACACTCGGCGATGCCGAGAGTCTTGAGATCAGGTCCTGCGTGCGGGAGATGCTCGACAAAGCCGTCAAGATCAGCGCCGAGCTCGTGCACATGGGCTTACTACAAGTCTCGGTGAGTGCTGCATATGGAGCGACACGCGCCGGCGAGGGCGCTGAAGATGCGGTCGTACAGAAACCTTGGAACGGCACACAGAAGGAGTACGCGGCCAAGCTATTGGGCATGTTTCTTGCAGGACACCCAAACCATCAACTTGTCTTCATGCGCATATGGCAAATTGACCCAACTTATCTTACTCATTCTTTCCGTGATTATTACAACGAAAGCCCGTTAAATATCACGAGAATCCTTGATGTTGCCCAGGACCTCAAGGTATTCATATAATTATTTTCATCTATAAACTGTTTCAGATTAACGGCGCTGAATAACTCAGATTCTTGATGCATTGTTGGATGTGCGTCCGTTCACATTTGCACTGGACGTCGCGGCTCTTGCATCTCGCAGAGAATACCTTAATCTGGACAAGTGGTTGGCGGATAATATCTCGAACCATGGAGCCGACTTTTTGCGCTCTGTGATTAACTTTTTGGAGCTGAAGGCTTCTAGCGAGAAGACAGCCCGAATATCCGATCCTCCCGAAGATTCCACAACAATGGCTTTAAATCCGCAAACCATCGCCATTTTCCTTAGAATTCTTCGTAACAGGTGCGTCTAAAATTTCGCCGTCCAAGTTCCCGATGTTTAATAACTCCAAGCAGTTCTTCCATGCTGGATGAGGCAGACACTGCATATTGCCTGGAAGTCCGCAATGCCTGCCTCCAGATACATCCGCGTCTCATGAACCTGTCTCCCGACTCAGACCAGGAACCTGGATTCTCTGTTGTTACTTACAGCACCGAAGTGGAATCCGAGGTTGACGGCATATATAAGCAGATGTATGATGAGAATATTACCATCGACCAAGTCATCCAAATGCTGCAGCGTACCAAGGAATCTACGAGCTCGCGGGATCACGAGATCTTTTCGTGTATGCTGCACTTCCTCTTCGACGAGTACAAATTTTTCCAGTCCTTCTACCCACCGAGGGAGTTGGCCATGACGGGTTATCTTTTCGGGTCACTCATCCAGCATCGGCTAGTCGATTACATCCCACTCGGTATTGCCATTCGCTACATCCTGGATGCCCTACAGTGTCCACCCGACACGAACTTGTTCAAATTTGGTGTCCAGGCTCTTTCACGTTTTGAGTCACGCCTACCAGAGTGGCAACCCCTTTGTGAAAAGTTGCTACAAATCCCACATCTGTTGGAGGCACGTCCAGACCTGGCAGATAGTGCTCGTCGCGCACTTCTGAACCCAGAAGAGACGCTCGTGGAGGGGGCATTAGGCGCTATGAACGGCGCCACTGAACCCGCACACTATGCATTCACAGCTCTGAAACCTGACGATTTCGCCAATACTGAAGCCGAGGAACCCGAGGAAGAGGTGTCTGACAAGATACTTTTCCTTGTCAATAACCTTGCGCCATCGAATTTTGAGTCTAAAACAGAAGAGATGAAGGAACGATTTAAGGACCAGTACGCAAGGTGGTTTGCAAACTATCTCGTCGATCAGCGTGTCAGCACAGAACCGAACAATCATCAGCTTTACTTACGCTTTTTGGACGGCTTGGACCGAAAGGCACTATTCGGTTATGTCATCCATGAGACGTACGTCAAGTCGGCGAATTTGCTGAACTCAGAGAAGACATTACAGTCTAGTTCGGAAAGGACCATTCTGAAGAACCTGGGTTCTTGGCTCGGGTCTCTTACCCTCGCACGGAACAAACCCATCATGTACAAAAATCTGTCGTTCAAGGACCTTTTGCTGGAGGGCTATGACAGTAATCGTCTTATTGTGGCCATTCCATTCGTCTGCAAGATTCTGGAGGCGTGTTCAAAGTCCATGGTGTTCAAGCCTCCGAATCCATGGCTCATGGCCGTAATAAGCCTATTGGTTGAATTGTATCACTTCGCAGAGCTCAAGTTGAACCTCAAATTTGAGATCGAAGTGCTCTGCAAAAGCCTGGAGCTTGATCTGGACCAGGTGGAAGCCACAACCGTGCTTCGTAACAGACCTATTGCGGACACGTTAGCCGGCCCGCCGCTTCCTGATTATGTCGGTGACATTGACGCTCTGCCTATCGGCGGGTATGATCCAACTCACATTGGCGCTGATTCTCAGCTAATCTCGTCACTTACGAGTGCGAGTCCGTCGGAAGTTCCCCGCGGCGTTGGTGCACAGATCGAAGCTATCTTGCTGAATTTGTCGAATGTGGTCCAGGTCAGTCCGGAATTGGCACCATTACACACGAACCATTCCTTCAAGCGTGCGGTACAAATCGCTGTTGATCGGGCTGTCCGTGAGGTGAGTCCAGGTCATAGCTGTTGTTTCATTGCATCTAGCTTACCCTTCGCCAAGATCATCCTTCCGGTCGTAGAAAGGTCTGTCACAATAGCAGGGATTTCCACACGTGAATTGGTCAACAAGGACTTCGTCTCTGAACCCAACGAGGACAAATTGCGTAATGCGGCACATCTCATGGCCCGCAAGCTGGCAGGCAGTTTAGCGTTAGTTACGTGTAAGGAGCCACTTAAGAGCAACCTGGCTACCCACATCCGACATTTCCTCAACGAGCATGGCTTCACGGAGGTGTGTGAGTAATTGTGAAGCTGGTACTCGAACTAAAAACTCCATTAGCATATGGTGCCAGAGCAAGTGATAGTGTTGCTCACTAATGAGAACATTGATTTATGTTGCGTGGCCATCGAGAAGGCTGCCATGGATCGTGCCATGGCTGATGTCGATGAAGGGTTCAGTGCTGCTTTCGAGACTCGTCGTAGGCACCGTGAGGTAGGCCATTTCCATGTTTAATCAGATATTCGTCTACAGCTTAACCACATAGCATCGGTTCGGTCAACCGTTTTGGGATGCGACGAATCATCATACGAACTTCTCTGCGAACCTTCCGGACCCCTTACGCATTCGATCCGGTGGACTTCAGCCACAGCAAGGGCGGGTGTACGAAGATTTCAGTCAGTGAATATCGTCTCTGGTTCAGTCGTACACTTATCTCTATTGTGCGCAGCAGACGTTCGACGTAAAGTTGCCAGCAGGCCTGTCTCTCGTGTAGCATATGGGCGGGGAGAACACATATCACAAGGTTCCTATCCGCCTCCGTCACCTGCTCCTGACCGTCATGGTCCATCTGGTCCTACATTTCTGTCTCATCAAGAAGGCATGGAAAGATTTGGGGTAAGCCTGTATTTCCCTTGCCTTGCCTTTTCATATCGATTCAATATCTCTGCCTGCTCAGCGATTGATAGTGGATTTGGAACGAGTACTACCACAAATTCCGGCTCAATCCTTGACTTTACTTCCGCCCAATCACGAGTTTCGACAATTTAGTCGACAAATTGTTCTACTTGCCGGACAATCAATCTCACCTGATGATCAAGCACTATCGTTTTCTCAGAAAGTTGTGCAACACCTGTTCAAGACCCAGGTGCCGATTGGTCGCGAAATGTATGTTGGCGTCCTGGATCATCTTTGCCAGTCCTTCCCGAAGGTCGCCAAGGAAGCTATAGATTGGTTATTGAACGCTGAAGATGAGGTAATACTTCCACATTGGCTTTGTTTGGCATTCTTACTGAGCCTTGTATAGCGAAAATTCAATGTCCCTGTAACCATCGCTTTACTTCGTGGCGGTCTTATCCATTTGTGGCAGCAGGATGAACGGCTCTCAAAGTTCATCTACAAAGATCCAAGGCCTAGTTTGCTCAACTTTGCTGCTTCCCTTATTCGCGAATGCCTGTCTGCTGATCCTCCAGTGGCCTCCCGTCATCAATTCGCCCTTTCTATAGAGGCCCTTAACCATTCCATTCAACTGGGACGAGTTACTGAGGAGTAAGTTTTCAATTATTAAGCTATCTTTTCAATGCATGATCTATCTGGTGCAGGGCAATGCGCCTTCTGGAAGATCTCCAGGGACAACGTCGAACCGTAAGACAAGCAGACGAAAATGGATCACCAGTGGCTTCATCAATGGAGTCCGAAGAAGTGCATCTAAAACTCGTGAATTGGTTTCAACATTGGACCAACATGTACCAGGAGTCTGCTTCTAGTGAAAAGGCGTTCCTTTCGTTCATTCCGCAGTTCACTGGCCAGGGCATTCTTGCGGAGGATACCCTGACTACTCTCTTCTTCCGCGTCTGCACGGAAGCAAGTGTCGCTACGTATCACCAACGTCTCGCCACTGGGGAAGAGTCACGGGCTTTTCAAGATATCGACGCTTTCTCTCGGCTGGTAGTAATGTTGATCAAGTACAATGGTGACGTTGGCACAGGGGCAAATGCTGACCAGAAAAAGTCCCGATATTTGACAAAGATTTTGTCTATCGTTGTCCTCGTGCTTGTCCATCAACACGAGGAAAGAGGAGTTGACTTCCAGCAGAAGCCATTCTTCCGTTTCTTCTCAAGTTTGTTGCACGATTTGCACTCCATCGAGACCAATCTACACACTGCGTACCTCCCGCTCTTGGTGGCCATATGGTGTGTTGCACTCGCCTTACCCTTGCTGTGAGGTCTAACCAAATCGAGCAGTGAGACTTTCAATACCCTGAAACCCGCACATTTTCCAGGCTTTGCATTCTCCTGGATTTCCCTTATCTCACATCGTTTATTCATGCCAAAACTGTTGTTGTCAAGCAACCGAGAGGTACGCGGTTTTAATGAAGTTAAGGCCTGCTGACATTTCAGAAACAGGGATGGGGTAACTTCCACCAAGCCCTGCTGTCGCTTTTCCATTTTCTATCCCCGTTTTTGCGCGCTGGAGAACTGCAGCATGCCACTCGGGACATCTATCAAGGGGCAACTCGTGTGCTAATCGTACTACTCCACGACTTTCCAGATTTCCTCAGCGAGTACTACTTCTCTATTTGCGACGCGATTCCACCGCGGTGCATACAGCTGCGGAATTTGGTTCTCAGCGCGTTTCCTGCCGCCATAACACTCCCCGATCCTTACATGCGAAGTATGAGGCTTGAGGCGATCCCTGAAATGGGACCAATACCCCCAACCCGTTTTGACATCACATCAGGCCTTAAAAGCAATGACCTTGGCAGTATTCTTGAAGCTCTAATTTTCAATCGTGCCCCTCCGTCTTTCCTACAGTCTTTGAAAGATAGACTTCGTGACTCGAAGGATTCGGCCTTGGGTTCATATAACCTGTCTGCTATAAATGCGGTTGTTGTCTACGTTGGAATGTCGTCTGTAGCACAAGCCAAGGCGAGGAGTGGTTCACACACGTTCGCTCCCACAGACCCTGGAGTTGGTATCTTGTCATATCTTGCTAATCACTTGGATCCTGAAGGCGAGTCTTGTTCACTGTCTCTGTTTAGCGCAATTGGTTGACTGTGTATAGGTCAATATCATTTGTTAAGAGCGATGGTCCTCCACCTTCGCTACCCCAATGCGCACACTCATTGGTTCAGCTCATTGATGTTACACCTATTCGCGGATACCAAGGACGAACGATTTAAGGAAATTTTGACAAGGACATTATTGGAGCATGTTATGGTCCATCGTCCGCATCCATGGGGCATTCTCGTGACGTTCATCGAATTGGTACGAAATCCTAAATATGAGTTCTGGACGCGCGACTTCATTCGCATTGCTCCCGAGATTACGTTGATAATGGAAAATGTATGTTCACTGTGGCTGAGACTACTCAACGCTAATCGACCCTCCAGGTGGCGAAGAACATTCAGTCGTAGAGAGTGCATATATCTATATAGCTTTCCTTTTGCTTTGCGCTGTTCCTTCCTGTTTTTGGGCAACCTGTACTGTATTACCACGCTGTGTTCAACATCTTCATCTAAAAGAGTGAGTAATGTAATATTGAGACTTTAGTCTATCCAGGCCATGGCCTCATTCCACGACCAAGTGCGACTCCAAAAGCTGTTAGTCAACAATGAGGTAGTACTAGTCTGGAGTATTGATAATTACTCACCCTCCGCCGCGGAGTCCTCCTACGCCCCAGGTGTCTGCTTCTCCTCCAATGATGAGAAATTCGGGTAGTGGAACGCCAGTGCGTATTGGTAACAAAAGACGAGCTGCTCTCTCTAGCCCATTGCCACCATTTGCGCATAGAAACAATATTAATCGATCAGGTGAAGATGGATGAGGATGCAAGAATACAAGCGCTGTGGATAGGCCATTAGATGTATACTACTATATCTGATACACTCAGTCTTCGCACCAAGAGATGACTCCGCAAATGTTTTGCCGTGCACGATGAACTCCTTTGGGTATATTTTAACAATCCCTGGTCCGGAATGCAAAATGTGATTGCCGAATTTATTATTTGAGCCGATAACGATTAAGTCGCCTGTGCCCAGGTATACTTTCCCTTTGTCCAAAGCCTCCATGTCTGTTATTATTTCTGCGTCAAGCTTGATGCAAAAGTGAGTCACGTCCGTTACAATAAAGCAAAGGCCCTACACGGAAATTTAGAAGCATGGAATGTGCAAGCCTGCGTGCAATGGACTGTGCATGCTGATCGACCGAGGGAATGATGATGAGCAAACGGGAAGAGGAACACAATATTCGTGATATGGGGCCCATGGGGCGGATTAGTGGAGGATGAGATAGTACCTGCCATAGAAGCTGAAATAATGGCAATAACCAAGGACAGCAGTCAAGGACCGACCCTCCACCCAGCCTCTGTGCGCTGAACCCATGATGCCGACGGCAGAGGAAGCGTAGTTCCATCGATAGAAAATTCATCAACTTGAATGGAATTGTCGATGGAAAACGTGTGTACATTGGTCGTCCTAATGGTCACCAAACTTTCGCTGCGAGACACATGCAGTCTTGCTAGTCTGATAGAGGTCAATGTAAGTGCATAACAGCATAAACGTGGCAAACCTTCCAGGGATCTCTAATTCTCGGATGGTGAAGCCGTGAAATGACCCAGATTCGCTGGGTATCGCCACTGTCAGGGTGAGCTGATTGGCCCAAGCAGGAGGACGAGATTCGTCTTCGAGTGCTGCTGACAAAAATGTTTGTACATTGGGAGAGTTGAGAACATTCGGATACCAGTGTGGCGCCCCAGGCTCCTCGATGAAGCTGATGTAGGAAGACATGCTCAGACGAAAATCGTCTCAAGGGGGAGGTAATGACCTGATATTCGCGTCACTTTGCAAGGTCTTGACTAGACCGACCAGTTCCCGCGAGTGCCACGTAGGGACGTTTTCGTCCTCGCCGCTGTAGAATGAGACGTGTTGACGGCGAAGCATCTTAGCGATGTCACGATACTATTTACTTACCCATGTACCGCCAGAATGCTCGTGCTGACCACATTAGACAAAAATAGATCGTTATCATCAGGAGCGAGAGATGCGGCCAGTATAGCAGTAGAAGCAGGGTCTATAAAATGGGATCCTCGGGAAAACGACAAGGGGACGTATTGTTGTGATTTAATGTATGCCGCGGCGGGGATCGCTGAGAAAAGACCTTAGACACTGACTGAGAAATAGGACGATTATTTGTGGTGCACCTGCGAGGACTCGATCTGGGTATCGAGAGGCCAAGTACCAAGTCCCTTGACCGCCATTTGAGTGACCCATAATAACAACTCGACTGCTATCGCTTATCTTCCACTCAGCCCACTGGTCTTTGGTCGTCAGTAGGCGTATGAGGGCAGCCAGTGAGCCCCAAGCATCGCTTGCGCTTGGTCCATGCCAATCAAACCCCTGCGTTGCAAGATGCCCAGATCTGGATACTCAGGGAGAGGGGCAACTCACCCAGGATGTGCGACCAATGGGACAGATTATCCAGGAATGAGGTTGTCGAGGAAGGGACATAGCCCAAAATGGATCAGATATGTCTACGCCGGCGCCATCTGTGAAAATATAGGGCATGGTAGGCATGGTGAGTGAGAATCGCGAAGGACAATATAGGAATGCCCACGGAGGGCCAATATAGGAGGCTTTGCGGGACCATGGTTCGGCAGCAAGGGAGGGATCGCCAGGTAAGGGGCAGCTGTATCGGCCAAGAAGTATGTCGCCTGGATAGCATGGTATCTAGCCACATCCTCCCAGCCGGACCAATGTCGAATATCCAGCCTGGGCGTGAGTGTCGCCTGGCTTGAATCCTGCGAGCTGACGAGTGTGATACAAAGTTGTAGTGTGGGTTCATGAAAAGCTGTAAGTTGTTTAATGGTAATAGGCACAACGCGCGTCTGAGAAGGAGCCAGACGTTGTCTTTGCAGAAGAGCCAGCGAGAACTGCAACGCCTTAAGCCAGCAACAGACTCGAAGGAAGTCAGCGACATACTGACGATGCTAAATCAGGCCCTAATTCAACTTTGATCACTTCCCATGTGCCTTCCACAGCGAGTACACCAATACCCAGCGCAGTCCCGAAGGCCCAGCCTTCCAGAAAATCACAAACCACATGGAGTGCAGGATCTAATGTGACTTGCTCCTGACGGGGTTCAAGAGTAATGCTTACATTGACGTCTAGCTCAGGCTCTTGGTGCGAACCAGCCTCGGGGTCTCCAAAGAGTCTGATCTGAAGTAGAGCTCTAGGTAAGTCCGCAATCATGTCGTGCAAGCAGCACAGAAACCTCGTAGTCTCCTGAAACAAACAGATTATAAGTTGTTGGAGTAGTTGAAGCCAGACCTGCAGGTTCAATGAGGTGTTTCGGAGGACGCGGAAGCCCATATATGTTCCCAGGATGCCATTCAGGCGTGAAAGAGGTGTCCGTGAAGTTGGACTGTACCGGCACGAGAGCAAAGAATGAGACATGCTGTAAGGATAACGCGAGCAATGGGATACGGGTCTCCTGATTAATTTTAGTTGGCGGAATGATCTCAAGCGTTGTGCGAAGGACATTGTGGTGTTGAAACGCAGCCCATCCCTCTGCTGCGCGAAGAGATTTCCATCTATATCACTTCAACAGAGCCCCAATTGAATGCGGATGAACAGTACCTTATATGTGGGTGTGAGACCAGAAGACGTCCGCTTTGAGTGGCGTTGAATGACTTCCAGCCCACTTTTCCTCCATCTGCGAGCGAGGAAAACCATGTGCGATTCGGCTCATGCTGATAAGGTGACGACACTGCAGTTACAGCGATTAGAATACAGACTGTTTGGGTGTCATTTGAACTGACAGTCAACTGGATATGAAGGAGAAAGAAAATGTTGCTCCCTGGCACTAATTGGAAAAGGTCCCAGAACCTACTCGCAGTAAGGACCTGGTGCCACGACACATACATTAGCGGCTGAACCTACGTCCCACTGCGTAGAAACTTTAAGCTTCCATGCTTCCATACTTTCCGTGTCAAGGACAGTCTGACTGGCGAGTGCGCCGACAATGCAAGACCATAATAAAAGCATCATTGCGGTCAAGTTTGAACCCCGCCACTCGTACACTGATCAGCGACGATGTCTGGAAGACAAGGTGGGTTTTGCCAAAGAACTTAGCAAAAGCTAAACTGTGCTTGTAGGCGGTAAATTGAAGCCTCTCAAGGTGTGAAAAGCGGAGCTTCCTCGTGAAACTTATGGCTGAAGGAACATGCTGAACACAGGCACCAAAGAAGGAGAAGAAAGATGATGTCTGTCCTTCCAGCTATCACACGGCGCTTTGCTGATGAGTCGAGGTAGGACGAGGAGACCAAGGCATTCAAGGAGAAACAGAAGGCGGAGGCCGCCGCTCTCAAGGCTGCGAAAGACAGAGGTGCGTGATCGAGCGTCGTGTTGAGCACGTGGCACAGTCTGAGCCCGTTTTCACGTCCTTCTCTCAGCTGCTAAAGGTGCGTAGAAACATGAGGAAACGACGTGGTGTAGGTCTAATCTCAACACGTGTAGGAGGTCCCCTGGGAGCGGGGCTGAAGAAGTACGTCTTTACATCTTCCACTTTCTTGATAGTGACTCAGTGGGACCGCATTGCAATTGACAGGTCCGGGAAGAAATGAGGTGTTGATGAGGTCACAACGGAATCTGGGTGGCTTTGAAGTTAGTGTAGAATCTAGATAGCGTCGTTGCTTGTTGCGTCGGAGTTTCATGCAGTCCTTACAATCATGAACCCGTTGAACCCACCTCAATCGACCCCTACTATACGACTGCCCATGTTGGGGCACGCTCTCAATCCCAATCATCATCAACAGCAGCAGCAGCAGCAGCAACAGCAACAACAGCACCCAGGGCTAAATCCAAATCATCACCAGCAGCCTAACCACGGCCAGCAAGGACCTATTCAACCCCCTCCACCTCAAAGTGGCCAGGACTTCACACTTTCGAGTGTCCTTCACTTCCTTCAAACAGAATGGAGGAGATACGAACGCGATAGAAATGAATGGGAAATTGAGCGTGCAGAGATGAGAGTATGTTCACCAGTATGGACCGCGCTTCACACCGTTCATGGTACATAATCCTCAGGCTCGAATAGCCCTGCTAGAAGGGGAGCGCAGATCATTCGAGAATATTCGGGTTGACCTTGCTCGTCGCATCAAAATGCTGGAGTACGCGCTTCGCATGGAACGGTGCGTAGACTTCACTAATGTGGTCTGTCTGCGCCGCTGAAGTTTGTTGTTTTGCAGAACCAAGCAGTTAAATCAGGTCTCTCAGCCTCCCACGTCCTCCACCAAGGCCAGTGCCAACCAGGCTCAGACTTCCCAAAAGGAGGATACCCAACCACCCAAGGAGGGAAGTGGTACCAGCTCACCACGCAGTGATGGTCAGTTAAAGCCTTGCACTACCGGAACATTGACATAGTTGTCTCAAGATTCACCTCTGCCCGACCACCGTCTGTCTGTGGGTTCACTTGCTGGTCTTCCTAACGGCGCTCCTGCCAGTGGAAGTAGACCCCAGCCTTGGGGTGTTGCTCTTAATGCACCTCCAAACCACGCTATGTTACCAGGCATCGGAAAGCCGCCTCCCGGTCGAGACCCAAGAAGCCGTCAACGAAGCAAAGACTACCTCAAACAGTAAGTCCTCCCTCTCCGAAGCTGCACAGGGTCTGATGTACCCACGTTGGTAGATGTCTTCAGGAAATTACGTATTTAACTTCGACTCAGGCTTTGAATCCCCTACCGAATCGCCCGCTACTTAGCAATTCGTCACTCCCTGTGACCATTCCAAATTTGCCCGCTTTTGATCAATCCGCTTATAATGGCCGTCCACGAAAGATCGTCCCGGAAGCAGGCGGTCCTCCTGTTGGCGGCAGTGCCGCAGTTGTCAAAAATGTCCCCGAAGTAGGCAAAGACTTCCCTCCACTCAATGGGATTAATCTTTCGACTGCGCCTCCATCTACCCCGGCAACGGCTCCCGTCCAGCTAGACCGCGGCGTACCACCCTCGCAGCAGACGCTCCCGCCCTCGCATCAAGATCCATCCGAGGATGCTCAGCAAAGACAACTACCTCCTCCACAACAACCGAGTGACGACAGACAATCTGAGCCATCGGAATCTGAACAGAGCCAGTCATTTGAAACTGAGCATTCCCAACTTACAGCCATATTTCGTCCCGACGAAGCAGGTGAATGGCGGGAGCGACTGAATGCAATGCGACAAGGATCTCAAAACAGTCATGCCGGGGGGGCGAGCGAGGCTGGGCTCTCGGATGAACGTCATCCTTCTCTCAGTTCCGGCGCAGCTTCGTGGGATGCACACCCAAGAGAAGACGACGACGATGACGACGGCAAGGAAGAGGAAGAGGACGGAGAAGTGGACGAAGTAAATGTTACGGGAGAAGGCGAGGGTGGAAAGGTATGGAGAGCCAGGAAAACTCTGCGAAAGTGAGAAATGTCTGCCTCCCTATTTGGTGTCTGAAACTGAGCCCGCTTTCTAGCCATCTAGATGCTGTTCGAGCCATTGCCTTCCATGCGCAAGAAATGTCTCTTGCTACGGGGGGTGATGATTGTACCGTGAAAATCTGGCGGATCGATGTGACCAGTCTAGCTTCATCTACGTGAGACACTTGCGTCTCTTGGTCATTTGCTTGCTCATTATGCACACAGTTCTGGTGCTAAGACCGAGATTGAGCCGCAATTGACTCTGCGTGGCCATTCATCACCCATAACACGACTGGTCTACTCATCGTCACGGCACTTACTCTATTCAGCCTCGTTGGACTCTACTATTCACGTCTGGCGTTTGCCGAACCCCAATCACACCACCTATGCCCCATTTGATGGGACACGGTCGAAGGGCGTCTTGATCGGGCACACCGATGCTGTGTGGGACCTGGCATTAGTCCGAGATGAAGGCGTCCTCGTCAGCTGTGGTGCCGATGGCGTTGTCAAGGTTTGGGATGTGGGCCTATCAGCATTGGCAGGCGCATTGCGGCTGAGCTGGGGATATAGTGGATTAAGGGCGGACGATGAATTGCAAACCCAGAACAAAGATGAAAATCTGGGAGCTACCACCCTCGAGGCCGTAAAAACTGACCTTAAAAAGGTTGCAGTCGCATATCGTAATGCCGTCGTCAAAATTTTCGACATAGACACCGGCAAAGAAGTTGGTAAACTTCAAAGTGATATGAGCTATAGTGTGTAAATTTTTCATAGATTATGCTGTAACAATTCTGACTCCTCTTAATCCAGATGGAACACGTGGCAGTCAAATTAACAAGCTTGCGTCTCATCCTACAATGCCGCTCCTCGTAACTGCTCATGAAGACAGATATATTCGATTATTCGATATTACAACTGGTGGGTCGGCCCTGTCCCAAATATTTTGTTGTTCGGTGACCGAACGCTTCTTATATAGGCCAATGTACACATTCGATGCTCGCGCATTTAGATTCGGTGACGACTTTGACTATCGATCCGGCAGGATTCTCGCTGGTATCGGGCGGGCACGATTGCTCAGTTCGGTTCTGGGACTTACTTAACTCCCGTGCATGCATACAAGAAATGACCAGTCATCGAGAAAAAGGACGCGAGGGTGTCCTGGATGTCGCGTTTCATCCGTCGTTACCTTTCCTGGCAAGCGCTGGCGCGGACGGAGTTGTAAAGCTATACGCATCATCATAATTATATGGTCGACTGTTCTGTCTTTCCATCCATTATATCTGTTGAGACATCCTTTGAGTAAGCAAACGAGGCACAATGTCATCTATGCCAGTAGATTGATTAATGACCAATCACAATATCTTACTTCGTAAGTGGTACTAACCATTTCAAAGGGAGTGAAGATACACAAAATATATGATTATACAAGTGAGGCTACAGGCACTGTTGGTGAACAAGAATGGTATAAAATTTCGCATTTATATCTCTGAAGCTGTCGTTAGCTGCGACTCACGAAGTGCAAGCCGCTCACCAATACGCATGCCCTGAACAACAGCCGTTATCTCTAGTCCCAGCTCTTGTTTATGCACTAACGTCTTGATCTGATGGACGATGAGCAGACTTGGATCATTGACATCACTAAATGCGGCCTTGCAATGAATGATGTACAATGTCAGGCCTTTCAGAGCGCCGGTTCTGCCTGTTCGTTGTCGTTTTGAGCTCCGCATCACACCCTCTTGTTTCGCTTTCAGACTGAGCACCTCATCAGCAAAGGCCTCCAATTCATGCAAGACATGCTTAGGGGAGAGATGCCCGAAAAGCAGTGCATCTTCTCGATCGGATGGCCACGAGCATTCTAGAAAAATGGCGCTTAGTTGTTCTGGAACCAATGGTGCAGCCGCTCGCCAAACTGCAATGGTCTGTGGTTTGACAGAGAGCGAGTCGGGCTCCACGTCACCAAAGAAAAGAAATTGTCGTTTAGTCACATCATGACGGACGAAGAAGGCGGAAGATTCGTAAGGCTCCTTCGGATCGGTGAAACTTCCACCATGCGTAAGAGGCATCATGCGAACGGATACATCTGGGCACATCTGTTGATACTGATCTTCTTGGAGACTGGAGTACCATGATTTAGGCACTGAGTTACCATCAATTAGAAGTGTAATGAATGAAAGAAGCTTACATAGTCAATAAATATGGGGTCTCCTCATCATCTTCTCGTCGGCTTGCTAACTTTGGCCAGAGGCGACCGGAAAACACAGTCTCCAGATCCTCGAGAACTGTGTTCATAGCCACGATATTCTTTCGCTTGCCTCCTGAAAAGGACCCCGCTGAAAGGACGAGCCCACTGGCGGTGTAGAGGTAAATTTGTCAGAGTTCGACGACACATGGTAGCAAGGAAATTTTTTAAACCTGATATGATCAAAATGAGAGTGTGTCACAAGGTAAGTACTGGCCAAGACGCAGGTCAATATCGGATCATATAGAAATCATTATGGCTAACCCTACAGCCTCAAATATACGAGAGGCAGCTAAAGTGGAGTTCATGGACGCCTCAAATCCGAAGTACGACAGGAGTTCAACATTGTCACGGAGTAGATGTGACAGTGTACCGATTCCAGACCCTGTTGTCATGAAGCGAGCAGAAGGTTCAACAGATCCACTTTATCGTCTGTACAAAACATAACCAATGTACAAACCGGCCTCCAGCGCGAACACGTTTCCCTCCCAAGTCGTGTCGTAGGTCTTGCATAAATATCTGGATGACAACATCAGGAAATCGGGAATTGTATGCTAGAGAAGGACATACGAAGAAAGGTTAGTTTCAAGTGGACCCCCACCAGAGCCAAGAGCAAATATGGAAAACGAAGGCGTCATGAATCTAAGGAAGTGGACTCTGAATAGATGTGCGAATGCACGACCGTACAGGAGAGCTTCACGCACCGCCGAGACCCACAAGGAGACAGCGTATCCGCTGTTCGATTGTTGGGTCTCGAAATGCAGGTGAGTCAAGCGTAAGCACAAAAGGAGCTGATTACATTACGTAAGTCGACTGCTCATTGTTTCACTAAAACTCCGGCCGTGGTCTGCGAATGAGTGGCAACTTTAATCACAAGTGAGTGCACAATATTAAATTCGCTCCATCCGCAAGTACAATAGGATAAAGAAAGCAAAAACAAGTAATATTCTTCCTCAAGCGGCCCCTAAAAGACTGTTCAGGGCCTTCTGCATATCATAGCCATGGGTTTCTAGGGCTGCAATGCTTTGAGTCCTAGAGAATCCCATAGCCGCCAATTGTTTTACGGGCTCAGCATCATCCTCAACTGCGGGAGTAACAGCGCCTGGCAATGGTGGCTCAGAGATCGGGGAAAGATATTGCTGTGCGTCGGGGAGTTGCTGGTGTAACTGTGAATGGGTTCGTTTGTCTTCCTTGTCCTTCGACTTGTCTTTCCGTCCAAAGGGGAAACGAATCTATAAATGCCTTGACGATTAGCCTCGGTCATATTTCGTCATCATATGACTCACGCTAAGTTTGTGTTTGGGCGCAGTCTCAGCCTTGGAACCGGAGCCTATTCGTAACCTCGGAGAGGACGCACGGGGCGGAAGTGGGGGAGATGAGGTCTTCTTTGAAGGGCCAACGGTGGATGGTGACTGATAGGGGGAAGCAGGCCGTATGGGTGGAGAAGCAGGCCGTGCAGAAGGGGATGGTAATAAAGTATCTGCCAACTTCGAAGGTTGCTCTGTAGGGAAAGGATCTCCACTCATTGATAGAGATGTTTCTGGAGACATGATACCAAAGACATCAAGTCGTTGTCCTCCGTTAGCTGTAGCCTGCTGTCCATTGCCGTTCGAAATAACGGGAGAGCTCAGACCGAAGGCGTCATCGAATGATACAGAGGCCATCCCATTAGCCGGGGATGAAGCAGGAGGATAAGAAAACGGCCTATCCGTTGTTTGCATCACTGAGATTGGACTCGTCGCTTGAGGCCTAGCTTCCGCAGGAATCGAAGGCACGAGAGGTGCGGAAACCGGCGGGAAGGATGATGCCGCTGTCTCAACCTTGGGCTCTGGACGAGCAGTGACCGTTGGCAAAGATATATGCTCGCCAGTGGTGCCGTTCATAGCGGACGAAAAATCGAAGTTATCATCAAATGCAGAGTCAAGTTTGAAAGCGGGGGATGTATCCTTCGTGGAACTGGGAAGCTTTCCGAGAGCTTCGTCAAAGTCATTTAAGCTAGAGGGGTTATGGGTCGCGACACTCGCGTTTGGCTCAAGAACAGTCTCGATTGTTGGTGGTGGTGCAGTATGTCCCGCGAGAGGTTCTAATGGAGTATGTGAGAAGTTCGAGGGACTGAATGGGTCCATTGCTCCCGCAATAGAATGGGAACTGAGTGTGCGAGTCGATAGAGCGCGCCCAGGCGATCGACTACGCTTTGGGGATGAATTCCCAGATGTCGCAGGTGAAGCCTTTCCTGTCGCAGGGTGGTTAACAGGATGACCCATCGCATTAAACGTATCGTCAAACGCGGGTTTGATAGACGTCAGTTGTTCCAGCCCAGGCGGAGCACGGTCAGACTGCAATTGTTCATCACTCTTTTTGGGATATTTCGTTCCTAATGGTTCGTCATCGCTGTCACTAGTGTCGGACTCGTTCTCTATCTCACGAAGTGGGGCTAGAGCTCCGTCCCCTTCCAGACTAGGTGGGTATGCGCCAGGTAATGAGTGCTGCCCTTCCGATAACTCCCTGCCAACAACACCTTGGCTACCAGGGGAAGGTGGCACTACTAGTGGTGCGCCGTTCTCGGCTGGCGAAACGGCAGACGCTGGTGGTACACTGTGAACACCAGGTCCTGCCGCTATGCTGGCAGTGGGCTCAGAGGCTATGGCAACCTCAGCAACTGTCATGGATGTCTTGTTTGGTGGTGTTTCTGTAGCAGCTGGGATTGAGGGAACTATGAAGATATCGGAAGGTTCCACTGCCGTTGCGTCGTCACTCAAAGGCGATGAAATCGGAAAGGTGGAGGTTGGGTCACCAGCTCCCACTGATGCCATTGCAAGTCGTTCGAATGGATTAGTACTCTGCCGGCCTGGCGGTTGGGGAGTGGTGGATTGAGGAGTATCCGGTAGTGGGATCGCATCCGCGGCAGTAGACGGGGCTGGACTTGTGATGCTGTCAACATGAATGAAGTCATCTGGTGTAGCTGACGGAGCTATCTCGAGGCCAGAAATATGTTCATCCACTATTCTCTTTTCCTGCTGAGCAAGCTCGATCTCTTTTTGCACAACTTCGAGTTCCTTAGTGCTCTTTAGTTTCTCTGCCTCCGCGGTGGCCAATTGCTTTTTCGCAATGGCAAGCAGGCCTTTCTGCTGCCTAACGTCCTTCTTCGCCTTTTCGATACCAGCCTTGAGGACGTCCGTCTCGGCCCCAACCGCCTTCATCTTACGTTGTAAATCTCGAATCTCTTCCTTATCTCTGAGAACGGAACCTTCTACTTCTGCCTTTTCTACTTTCGTGGCGCTGAGCTCGCTCTCAGCACTGATGAGTTCTCCTCGGGTCTTCTGGATATCAGACCTCTGTGTGGCCAGTCTTTCGCAAAGATTAGCCAGATGTCGCGACTCGGTTTCGATGGATGCTCTGGCGGAGGAGAGTTGTGTTTGAAGCTGCGACAATTCCGCCGCGTGCTGGGTGACTGTCTGCTCCGTGGAAACCTTGTCAGTTCGAGTAGTTTCGAGCGAGCGAGTCGTGGAAGCAAGTTGGTTCCGCAAGTTTCCTATTTCTGCAGAATTGTCGGGAAGAGATTCTGGTCTGGAAGCCTCGTCATCATCATCACCGAGAAGGTCCTTATTAGCAGCTGAGGGTATATACCGTTAGGACATCATAGACATAAGCCAAATGTTTTTCTAACCTGGGCTAAATACAGAAGACTCTTGACTCTGGACAAGTGGCGGGACCACGCCTGGGTATGACGGAGAGGACGCGCCCTTGCCAAGGCTGTGGCCAAACGCGGACGACGGCGGATGAATTCCCGTGCTTCCACCCGTTTGCTCAGGCTGCAAGGCTGAGCCGGAAGGTAGATCATCTAGGAGCAGATCGAACTGAGGTTCATTCATTGCTGGCGTAGTAGACGTCCTCATAGAGGGGGGGACAAGCAACAGTGGCAAAGTCGAGGGAATTTCGTTACCGGCTAGCCTCGAATTGATGATATGCATAGCTACCGCAAAGCCTTCACGTGTCAGATGGCCATCATTGCCGAGATCTGCGAGGTCCCTACACCAATTGTCAAGGTATCTGACGGAGTCTAGAGTAAAACTAACCATATTTGTGCCAGTTCAGTCCCTGGTAATTTCGACTCTAGCATGAAAGGTACTGCTACCTCACCCTCAATGTAGCCTCGGTGTTGAGAATCTAGCCCATCGAAGAATTTATCTGAAGAGAGTTTCTCCTCAGGTGAAATACCCCATGGTTGACTAGATGGCTTTGTAGTGATGGGTGGTGAGACAGATGATCTCGTAAAGCCATACGTGGATTGACGTGTTGGTGTTTGAGGTGGTTGCTGGCCAGTGTGCTGCGGCTTGATGGTGTTCGATCCCAGGGCCGCTGTCCCAGAGCCTGTGTACTGCCGAGGAATCTGAAAAACACTGTGATGTGGGGAGCTCAGTGCTGACGCACTACCGCCCGTCGCGTGACTGACAACCGTGGCATTCGCGTCTAAACTCTGAGCTGCTTGGTCGCATACCCATTTAGGAAGACTAGATGGAAGGACAAGGGAAGGGGAAGACATAGCGGCTTGAATAAGATACATTCCGATAGTAAAATCTGTGCTATCGAGAGCTCCTCGCGTTTTAGTGTCCGCCAGAGTCCTAATGGACAGAAACATAAGGGTCAAATCAATCCAAATCAGCACATGAGGGAAAGGTACCAGATGTGCGACAATTTGTCATAAGAGAGTTTGGACTTGACGAACACATCCCGCGACTTTTCACCTTGAGCATAACGTGTCCATCCCTGAACTTGTTCTAGAGAGCAAGCATTATCAACGTACCACTGAGCAATCCATTGACGGGACCGCATCCAATAAATAGTTTAAAAAATTTAGTTTTATCTTGCTGGGTTAATGGAGGGAGTGTAGAGCTGGCGGCTGAAGGAATGGCTCGTAGAGCAGGACTGGATGGCGGTGGAGGTCTAGCTGCAACAGGCTGAGATACGCCGTCGATATGTGCAAGTGGACCGGCTATGTTTCAAACAGGACATTAGCAAGAGGAAAGTTCATCAAGACCTTGGCATCATGACTGACGTTTATCCAATAAAGATTCAGTAACGGGTTCGCCCTTCTGGGCGTGACCAATGAGCCTCAAGGCTATAGCAACTCCCTTCTTTGTGAGGAAACCATTGTTATCCTTGTCTGCAATACCCCAAATTTCACCAAGGACAACGTGCGATAGATTCGCACCGGAGAGAACCTTGACAGCAGTGTCGCCAGTCACAATACCAAGGTTCTGAGGGTCTGCAAGAGTAAAGATTTGGGAAGTGAGGGCAGTTTCACCAGGAGTTGGACTAAAGGTCGACATGGCCAACGCAAAGTCGGTTAACGTGAGTAAGTTATGCTGGGATTCTGAGGCGGCCTAATGCCGGTTGATTGGCGCCCACCTACACTCGTTCACTCAGATAAAATCTACGCTTACATAAGTACTGCAGCTTATATCTTGTTCTAGCTTGCGATGGATATTGAATACCGGCTTTTCACCATATTTGATGTGCTCAGTGTTATAATCGTTTTGGACCCATATACTTATAATTTGGCCTTGGCAACTTTGTGGATCATGCTCAGTCGGACGTGGGATCAGGTGTGTCCTGCACTACACATCCTGGCCATCAGTGTAACGTAGCCTGTTCCAAAAAGGTTTATTCCTTCCAAGCTGACTTCATACCTTGTCGCTGACGGTGGTTATCCCCGAACGTAGGATAATGAAATCAGCTGAATCTGGAGGTGAGAAAGAAGAAAATATGACAGAGATCCGACGAATCAGTACCGCTTCCGAATCCTTCGGCTGCTCACTATCGACTGTGCCATTCCTCGGTCGCTTACTGTCCCTTGAACATAACAAGTGTCTACGGCGACCTGTCCGGGTCATCAATACTCGAAGTCCCACTTGGCTGGCCCAGACCAGTCCCAAACCAGCCTCTCTATAACCTTCACTGGGAAGGCTGTCGCCTCTAGAGAACCAACGAGATTGCTCGGAGTAAAGCATCTGATCGACCCCGGGGCTTTGGGATGGATTGAGTGAGGATGAGTCAACCCGTTCGAAGACCGAGTTCACCTCGTTGATCACTAAAACTACGAGATGATACGTGCTTGCGAGGTGATGGAGCATCAATGCAACGTCATTGAGCTCTCGTGACCGCTCAAACAACGTTTTAGAGGTCGTTTTAGTGTTGGTGCGAAACAAGGCGCTTATAGAATCCAGGACAAGAAGGTGCAACGGGTGAGACGATGGTGTACTGGAGAGTTTTTGTATTAGGCCGGGTATTGCTCGGGAAAGTATGTGTCGAAGCTCTGGGATCGAAGACGTGGAACGCGTATGAACGTTTTCCAGGTTGCAGGTGCCCGGTGCCACGAGTTCGTGTTCTTGAACCATCTCGAACAAGCGAGATGTAGGAAGAACTCCATTTGTGGTCAGATAACAGGCTGAGCCTGAAAGACCGCCTTTGTCAATAGGCAGTTGGACCAGCAGAGATACTTGGAGAGCAAACTGCGTCTTTCCTGATGCGCTAGTCACTCGCAGGACTGTAAGCATTTTATAACTTTTCAATACTTCCACAGCGAACCTTTCTCCTACAAGCTCTGTAATTACCCCGGGCCTGAGTCCACCACGTAACATTTCGTCTAAACGAACATCCCCCGTAGTAATTGTTCCCTTTAGTTTGAGTGCTGCTTGTCGGACAGAACAGTACGACGGAGACATAAGTGCGCAGTTGCAGGCGTTCGACTAGTCTTCAGCTACGCGTAACGGCCCATAGGCGAACAGAGAGTGTGTGTAAATTATAGTCGACGCACCCCCGGTAGTATAAGGGAGAACGGTGAGGCGAAGAGATCGCAACACTTGAGGCGCCCTTTCGTTCGCGGCGCCTATACACATCCTGCAAGACGAACCATGAAGGACACCCACGCAGACGCAAGTGAGCGTTCAAGGCCTCCCGAGTACCCTTAAAATTCATATTGCCATGCTCGCCAGATTTTCCGAGAACAGCTGAAGGACGAGTTTACCACCTTGGTGTGAGGACAGGCGAAGTAGCCAACCGCATCGTGAGCCATCATCTAGACATGCTCGGTTACCGACATAGCTAACCGTATTTTAGATTACAGTAGGTCCACCTTCGCGCGCAAGGAGCCTCGCTACTCTGCTGTCTGTCGAGCCTCCACCATTTGTCCTAGAGTCGGAACGGGGCTTCCTCACCATTACCGGTTTGTATGATGGCATTCCCATCAGCATAGTTGCCGCTGGTATGGGGGCTTCAAATGTTGACTTTTTTGTAAGAGAGGCGAGGGAGTGTATCACTGGGGACATGGTAATTGTACGGTATGTATCTGCGTTTTTCACATAAAATCTATCACATCGAACCCCTTGTAAGTCTCGGCTCGTGCGGCGGGCTTCTAGAATCACTCCCTGTCGGGTCTATTGTTGTGCCAAGAGCAAGCGTCTCGGTGACTCGGAATTGTGATTTCGACTTTGCTGATCAACAGGCATCTGATCAAGATGCGTACCGGGTCAGTAAACCGGTAAGCGAACCAGATAAACAACTTTCGGTCATATGACAGTCTTTCGCCCAAGCCAGGTACTCGCCGACGCTCAACTACATGACGCTGTAAGAGTCGTCAGTAATGTCCCAATACTTGTCTAATATGACACCAGATACTGTCCACACTTATGACGTCCCAATCAACCCGACCTAACACGCAGGTTCGTGGAGATGTCGTAAATGCCTCGGCAGACAGGTACCATCGCAAGCAAGTACCACTCACTGCTGTCAAGCTCACACAAGCGCAGTTTTTACAGCTCACAGGGTCGACAAACTTCTTTCCCGGACCATAATTCAGGTCTACTAGATAATCTTCTAAGGCAGGTAGATGGACTTGCATCGCTTGAGGTATGATGTTCTCTGCCTGTTCGATCTTTCTATTTAATTATAGGCAGATGGAAACGTTCCACATTTTCCATCTTGCTGCCAGTTGGTCCAGAAACTCCTCGTCGTGTCCCGAAGCCCCGTCCCCAGTTGAAGCTGCCGGTTCTTTGGTCCCTCCCGTTCACCACCTTCCTGTCGCGCCAAGCGTCACAGCGGCACATAGGAAGTCAACTCACACGGAGCATAGGCATGCAACAGACTCTCAGATCCGGGCTGCCTCGGTTCAAATGATTTTTGCAGCACGTTTGTCGCAGGACTTTATTACTCCAGACCACGTTGGCGAGATGGAAAGCTGGACGGGGAAGGCCGTGTTACAAGCGTTGACCAAGTTCGACATTGAACCATTGGTTGGAGTACATATTGTCCTGCGACATATAGGAAACCTAAACCATCTCGTTGCAGAAACTCCACCCGGAGGAGGGTAGCGTATGGGAGCTTAAATAAGACGCTCCCTACCTCAATTTTCCCTTTGAGGTAATCCTGCCGCGCCTTTGGGCTGTCGCTTGCGTTACAAACTTATTCGCACCCATCTCTTGGAATCTCCCACACGAGATTCGTCCCTAGAACCACCATAAGGCTGTAGGCTTTGCGATATGCACAACATGGCATCTAACCGTCTAATTTAAATGGCAGGGATGCTCGCTGTCAAGTCATACATACGTAGAGCTACATAGTGCCTGAAAACCCCTTGCTGTAATGACAATGATTAATTATATCGCTCAGGCCTCTCATGAAGCGTTTTGCAAACATGCATGTAAGGAGTCCCGGGTTGAATGCGCAGCGAGAGAGAGCCAGATGAACGACTACATATATATATATACAGAAAATACTTATGCATGAATTATACATGATCCGTCTCGAGACGGAATCGGGGAATAGTAGATACGGGTCATGAACACACCGGACTCACGAGACCAGCGCAGCAAGTCTCCGTAGATGCCCTACATTTAAATAGGCAGGGACGTATGTCTCCAGACCGCTGACTTCTCGTGGCAGAGGCAATTCATAAGGTCCAACCTCCTCGCTTTCTGGCGAAAGAAGTAGATGATCATTGCGGTCATTGGGAACCACTCTCGATGCCACAACTCGAAGGATTTCAGGCGAGATGGGATTCTACTCAAGAAGATTCATTAACGCAGACCAACAACTATAGAGGAAACGCACCTCGTAATCAGCGACAAAGTAGTTCGTGCACATTCGCTGAATCTGCGAGGGACTTAGCATCCAGCAGACGTCATAAATAATTTCGATGTCTTGAGCGGTTGCCTGCAGAGTTCAAAGGAGGTTTGTATTGACTATACAATATATCAGAGTGCGCCGAACCTTCTTTAACTGTAGGAGCTTAGTGGCCTGCATCAAATGTTCAAGTTGCAACGTCCCCTCGGGCATCCCGTGCGATTTACACCATTCTTCGATACGGGTGATATTGTACTGAATCTGCATAGCTAAGCGGCAAGTTATTACCTGCGTTGAAAGATGGTAAAGTATCCTACCTCGCTTCCAGGAACAGAAATTGCGTCGCATTAATAGGTCATTGAATGAGGTAACACCTACGAGCTTCAGAAGCTCAGTCACCACCTGTTGAACCACCGATTCTTCAACATAGTACGTCTTCATGCTTCTCCAAACTTTGTTAAGCAGGTTGAGGACGTCATCCATGCTATAGGCAGGTTGTGTATTGGCATTGAGCAGTCGGTTAAACAATCGACCTCCCCCGTCACTCGTGGTAAACCCAGGCAAAGATTGACTCTCGACCAAAGCAGGGATCACCATCTTCGCCAGGCGCTTCTTGGTCTCGACCATCCACGTATGATAGATGTTATATTCTAAGCTGTCAAGGTCATGCTTGACGATCGAAACCAATCGTTCGTAGTCACCCCAGTCAAACTCGCGACCATGGGGTTCACCACCGGGGCCTATACCTTGAAGCATATCGCTTTCTGCTAGGCAGATAAACGACAGCATTTCATGTACATTAGATAACCAGAAGACTCCAGGGACAACAGCATCCTCGCCAGAGAAAGACTGTCAGATGTATGAGATTGTTGCGGCAGACAACATACATCGTTAACGCACCATTACGTGAGCCTGAATAGCTTGCATAACATTCGCCAAAAATCTTTCACTCTCAGCGATGAGTCCATACTTCCACATTTCATTCGTGGTTAAACTGATCAAATTCGCTGGGAAAAGTATTTCCTTTGCTGCCAGGGTATTCTGCGAGCTGGGGGCCGGTATTTTCAAGCCTCTGATGAGGCCATCCAGGATATCCTCATCCAGATGTTTCGCGTCTTCCAGAAGTTTTAACTTCTCCTCAGCTGGATCATCATATATATCCGTCAGGCCGTTAGTCCGGAATCGAGAGAGGTTATCTTGGCCATTGTATGCCAAAGAAACAGCGCGGGGATCTCGCAATTGGTTTCGTTTGACAGACACCATGGCATCATCGGTCCCATCACGTCCACCACCACTCTCGGGATCTATTCCAAAGCCACCGGCTAAGCTATGTCTTCGCTGATGACGTTTGCCAGGAGGCGCGGCCAGCGTGGTACCGTTGGGCAGGCCATTTTCTGAACGTAATGCAGGGACAAAAGTGGGTGAAATGGGCTCGGCGCGACCGCCGCGTGTCAGGGCATTAAGTGCGTTGGCACGATTGAGTTGTTCCCGGAGGTTGCTAACTTCGTTCTTTAGTGTGGCCACGACAGAACCGTCCTCGTCTATGCGACTCTGACTCATCTCAGCGTTACGGTGCCGCTGGCTGAGTTCCTGCGCCTGACGGTTCAGATCATCCGTAAGCTTTTGGATGATGTCCTCCTTTTCCGTGACTCTGACAAGCGCGTCCTCTAGTCTCTGTTCCACATCCCTCTTGGCCTGTAGTAACTCCTCCCGTTGGGCGACTTCAGCCTGTGCAGACTGCAACTCGGATTGCAAATGCCTTCCCCGTGCATCTGTCTCCTCGTGTTTGGTCATCCAGCTGCTTAACTGTTGTTGCAGATCCAAGAACTTGGTTTGCAGGTCTTTCTTCTCAGCAGTACGCGTCTGCAATGTCTGTGTAAGCTCGACGACTTTGTTCTCAAGCTTGTACGAAATCTCCTTAAACTTGGAGACTGAGCGAGCTTCAGCTTTCAGAGCCTTCAGTTCTTTGCGGGCGAGCCGGCGGCGCATACAAGACTGGATATAGACAACCATCTGAACATCGTGATGCAAGTGTCTCCGTGCGAGACTGGCAAAGATGAAAGTAAGCATGAGACGAATAGGGAGACTATCACATACACTCCACGGAAAAGAGTCTGCAAATCTGTCGCCGCAGAAGTAATTCGTGATTCTCGAAAGGCAATCCGCGCATGCATACCCCGGATGCCTGGATAATGAGTATTCAACATTCAGTGAGCTGATTCAAGTAAATATAATACTAACGGCTTTGCAATCCAACGATAGCACGACGGACTTCCAGGAATTGTTGTCTCTGGACATAACATCGGGCCGCTTTTTGGAGCCGTCGAGCAGCAACTTCTCGCCTAATTCTCGTCACCAGGATCTTGGCCATTACTCCACGCCACCACGTCTGAATGATGATCGCCGCTTGCCTCAGCTCTTGATATCTCTTCATTGCCATGCGTCTTCGCATGTTTTTCTGAACGATGGTCACTAGTGCATTGAGACGTTCCGAGCGTAGAGACTCCATAGCAGCAAGCATTCCAGCACGAAAAAAAATCTTAGTGAGACCAGACTGATATTTGTCCTCATCCGATATTGTTTTCTGAAGTATCAGGTCACAGAGAGGCTTGATTTCCAAGTTCTTGATCATGGGCGCCCAGCTCGTGGAACTGACGAGCATGTAATATCTGAGACGTTGGGAATCAGAATAGTTAATCTACAACATAATTTCAACGTGCCTCTCAACAAATTCTTCGTACGTCCATCGGGATGGATATCCAGCACAGCTGATTCGAATGGTTTCAAGAACACCACAGGCTCTCAGCTGACCTAGAACTTGCTGTGGAGCGAATTCCCATGCTCGTTTATGCTCGTTGGGCTTGATGCAACGAATGTAATGTACGTTAGTGACGCCAAGGGTCTCCATTAGGTTGGCTAGTGAACCCTTGAAGATCGAGCCAAGAGTTGGTTTTTTCGCTACTGCGCCTGGACGTCTGGGTCCAGCTCCGCTTGGCCCAGTGCTGCTAGAAACCAGCGAGGAGCGTCCTGGATCAGGGATGATAGAAGATCTGCGAGAACTACCGCTCCCCGAGTCTGAAAAGGCGGGAGAAGTCGGATTTGGGGATTCGGCGGGCTTTGCTGAGGCAAGAGCAGCGTCAAGAACTTCCTTCAGGAACTTATTTTTAGTGGAAGCTAGAAGCGCGAGATGCTCATCCGGCACTGTATCCCTATTCTTTTCAATGAAGCCATCGGCTTGATATGTGACGTCGACGGCGTAATGAGCGATCGTGAATGCAGTGTTACCAAACCTAGGCTTCTTAAAGACGTCCTTGTTGTCGGGTTTGTCAAGTTGATTGTGAAGTTTTTGAAGAAAAGAGGCGTCGGTCCCTGATGGCAGCCGGGATTCTTCGTCAAGCAAGGCCAAAACGCCAAGCCTGCCTTCTATCAAATTAATGCAGGGTTGGTTGTCAGAGAAATCGATGAATTTCCACTTGATCTGTTCGCGAACATATTCTTCCTGCTCGAGCTTGAATACATGCGCATTGAACTACCAGATATGAATTAGTTGGCTGGGTGCATGCGCCTCTGGTCAGAAATACCTCTTGTTGCAATTTCTCGTTGGCATAATTGATGCAGAATTGCTCGAAACTGATCATAGGTGAATGGGATGTGACAACCAACTTGGTGAATACAAATACCTGTTCTTTTGGAAGTGCTCGAATCTGCCTCGATGTTAGTTATATAGAAACTATATCTTCAAATACTGACCCGTATATATCGCTGTGACAGGCATGTTGAAGCTGAGCTCATATATTGAGATATTAGAAAAACGTACAGTACACCAATGAACATTTCTGCACGGTTCGCTGCTTCCCCTCCCTCACCAGCCAAACTCTCGTTCACGATGGCAACAAGCCATTCGAATAAGCACGCATAGATAAACTTGGCCACGCTGTCACGGACGATAGTAGCTTGTGAGCCGCTCAAGGCTGTGACAATCTTCTCGGATCGAGTGGTGATTTGTTTCTTGATCGTCCATTTTTTGAATTCGGCGACAGAGATGCCCAGAAACCGCGTTGCTAACAGCATCGCGGGTTCGGTGTCGTCTAACACGGCATCATTCCGCAATTGAGAGATCTTTATGTTACCAAGGTGTAACAGCGCGGCCAAAAGCTTGAATACAGCCCATTGCTTTTCCACACTGATTCCAACCGTGGATAGTGCCCGTTGTGTGTTCCGAAATTCTTCGGCATCATCGACGTTGGGAATTGGAGTCGAACTAGGACCGCCTTGCTTCAGGTAGAAAAACTTGGTAATGTCGGTGTCTAGACCCAAGTCTTTCCGTTCCTTGAGGGGAGCACCTGCGCAGAGTTGATAAAATATGTGGTAGTTACGCTCAATCTCGGGCTGGAAGACGAGCCGAGAGCGCTCTAGCAGATACGTGCGTATGCGCCCGCCAACAATCTCTTGTTTCCCATCAAAGAGAATCTATAGCTTGATAAGTAGACGCATAGTCCACCCCGATAGAGCGTACCTGAATGTATTTTCCGAATCTGGAGGAGTTATCGTTGCGAGTGGTTTTAGCGTTACCGAATGCCTCTAAGATGGGATTGGTCGCAAGAATTTGCTGTTCGACTTCGCTTGACTCGTCCAAAGATATTTTGGTGCGAGATTTTCCACTCGCATTAGGAGGGTTAACAGAGGCCAGAAATCGCATGATCAGCTTGGCCTACAGAAATGTGTTAACAGCCTAATGGAAGCAGGTGCCTAGCGTACCGATTCTGTTTTCCCAGCCCCACTGTCAATTAAAAGCATGATGATTTGAAACTGAGTAGAAACTAGGCAGGGACCGCCCACCTTTCACCGGAAACAATGATGGTCTGGCCTTGGCCTTCACTAGACATGGCTGTATACGCGTCTTCAGCGATAGCAAAAAGATGGGGTTCTAGTTCTCCTTTGCGACGGCCACTATAGGCCTGTATGATTTCCGGGCCGTACAGTGTAACTCGTTGAAAGGGGTTCATGGCGATGAGAACAATTCCACTATAGGTATATATACTGTGCTGGGCATATCGATTACGAATGGTATGCAACACTGTACAAGGGATGAGACGCATGACAGTGTGTGCATAAATGCTGCACACCTGAAGGTTCATTCAAATGGGACAGAGTCGCCAAGTCGTCTGCTGTTTCTAGGAGGGGAGGATTCCGTAATGGAGGGAGACCGTCCTTTGCATCCTTGATATCCTTTCCGGTGGTATCTATAGTAATTTCCTGAATACGCGTTTAGTGAATGGGCCAGCTGAACATAACATGTAACATACCTTGCCTCGGTCATCAGTAAACTGTAGCTTGATGGCATCCTCTGTACCTCTTGCAACGATGGTACACTCAGCAGAAATCCAGCCAAGTTCTTTGTCCGGAAACCATACGCGTGTTCCCTTCGAGTACACATTATCTGCCATAAGTAAAGGAGGAAGGAAACTCGCTTAAATATTTGAAACTGCGCTGTGCCTAGACGCTGATTCTAAAACTTTTTTTCTTTATTACAGTACTTATGGAGGCTTCGCGTTCACTAACCACCCTGCCGGCTCTGTTGGCTTTGCTTTCTGAACTTCAGTCCCGAGAAGCTGCTTTATCTGCGTCTCTTACTGAACTCCTATCTGCTCGAGAGCCCATTATCGCCTCTCTCTCGCGCGTGCGTGCACTCGCACCTTACATAGATGAACTTCACCAAGAAGCAGCTCTTTTCTCCGACAAAGTTTCCCTGACAGCACGCACAGCAGAACGTGTAGGAGGCCGAGTCAAGATATTGGATGAGGAAATCCGCAGAGTTAGGGGTGCAGCAGAGAGAGTTGGCCAAGTCATGGAGCTCAAGGTTTTGCCACACAGCAACTTGCCCGGGCACCATCTCATGTAGATGCCAAGTCTTCTTTAGCGTCACTTCAAGCTGAAATGGCGTCGCAAGACTGGGAATCTGCAACAAGGCATTGTGCACGTGCAATGTCAGTTTCGACAGAAGTCATATCTGCACCATTCGCGGAAACTGCCGTCGTCCGTCCCTTTTTTTTTTGCACTGTGGCCTTGGACTTGATCTTTCACATAGCCCACTTCAGAATCGCCGTTGCCTCCTGTTCAGACTCTTCAAAATGCACGCGAACAGCTTTTATCTGTATTTCGTACTCAGTTTCAGGAAGCCTCACAAGCGAGGGATGCGGCCGCCACAAGTCGATTCTTTAAGCTTTTCCCAGCTATCGGCTGGGAAGAGGAAGGCCTAGAGGCCTACTCATCGTTTGTTGTCGATTTGGTACGCACACGAGCCCCTGCCTCGGCTAAAAGTGCGTTGGTTCTAAGGCCGAAAATTTTCACTTCTGAGTCATTTTCAGCCTCATCCCCCATGTACTATATCACCATGCTTACGTCTTTGTTTGAGGGGATAGCCCTCATCGTTGATCAACATCAGCCTATTGTGGAAAAATACTATGGTCGCGGCAAAATGATCATAGTGGTCATCAAGTTGCTTGAGGAGTGTGATCGTGTTGTTGCCAAACTTGTGGAGGGGTGGGAAGAAGAACGTTCCCTGAAACGCAAAGTTCTCCTATTTTCACAACCTGCTGTTCTCGAAGCTCATATTCAATTATATCCTTCAGCTTTCGCAGACCTCTAACCCAACGCTTTCCTTCACTGATTCTGGATCACGCAAGCAAGGATCACAGATATATCCCGAGGATGGCGTAGACCCTCGTGACATCGATAAAGTCTTGTCTGAATTAGCTGAAATGGCAGCGCGTTGGGGTCTATTCCGTCGCTTCCTTTGCGACAGGCTGAAGGTCTTACTATAAGCCTAACCGACGCTGTGCGATGTTGCCTGATCATTCATTCCAGGATGACGTCGATTCGGATAGCACCTCCAGGGTTGCTAGTGACATTGATAACAACGACACACCGGAGGGGCTTGAAATTTCACAGACTTTGAAGTTAATCGAAGCATGCGCTAGTCGGTCGCTTATGGAAGGTTTACTAACGCGCTACTACTCACCATTTGAGATATGGTACTTAAGAATCATCACTGATAAGGTACGCCATACCCCGTACGATTTGTTGTCACTACATTCTCTCAAGTGAATTAGGCTCATCGTTTCTCATTATCGGATTCCTCGCTCAGCCAGTCCACCACGACTACACCTGATGATGTATTTTACATCCTTAAAATCGTTGTACACCGTCTTATCTCTACGTCTTCACTCTCTTCGGTGGAGCGTACTGTCGCACAAATCAAAGATGTCATGTCACGAGAATATGCGTCTGTGATCAAGAAGAGATTAGATGATGTTTACAAATATGCAAGCTCGAATCCAGCTGGGCCCCAAAGAGAGAGAGCCGAAAAAGAGAACAGGTCTACATTTATCGTGAGTGCTGTGTCGCGTTCTTTAAACCTACATGTTTACGCTTTGAATATGGGAAGCTCCTATTAAACGATCTCGATATATCGTCTTCACACATGGACCGGCTTGTCAAAGACATTCTTTCCGCACCTGTCATCTCTCAAAACTTTTTGGAGAGTGAAGTTTTCAGAGTGAGAGCATACGTCACTACGTTGTTGGAACTTGTCCCGCAGTTCCAAAGCATCCTGAGAGTACGTAGGCGGGCTTGATGATCTAAGTTGTTATTCACATACTGAGTTTTTGATCGCAGTCTGGAGTAGAGCAACTGTTTAACCAACTCACTCGGCCGCGATTACGTTCCTTGGTAATTGATGTGTATAAGGAAATTACGTATATGCTCGACGAGGAGTCGTATGCCGCAGCCGAGTCACAAGATTCTGTGCTGAAGCGATTTGTTAGATCATGGAGTGCACTAATGGATGGGTTCAAGGTTGGCCAATATGTACGCATATCCCCGGTATAGCTGACTCTCCATTGCCTCATAGGATGCTTTCACCGAAAATAACCATAGGATATTCTCTGGTCTAGCAGTCGACATGTTAGTACGTCCCTGGGAGAAGTTCATAACGGGGATGAGGTTTACCGAGGTAGATCATTTCATCTTGTCTATCCATCTGGTTGACCTCCGAACCAGCTTGGAGCTATACGGTTCGATCGGGATATGCGTTCGGTACTTGGGTACCTGTCCTCTCAGACTGCCTTCGGAGATACTCGCGAAAAGTTTCAGCGACTGCAGCAGATTTCCACCCTACTGAACTTAGACATAGTATGTTCCCATACATAAGCTCCAGTTCATTTATCTAAAAGCTGCACCAGGAAGAAGATGGGGATGAATTTTACAACAACTCAGGTATCAATTGGCGATTAAGCGCAAGCGAGGCCCGTGCAGTTGTATCCCTCCGAGTATATATCCAGGGTATTATGTAGGTACACGCGAAGTAATACAATACATGGAGAATGTAAAAGTAGTAATACAAGTGCCATCAATTCCGCCGAAGGTTATCTAGTCTGGCTTGCAGAGCATCTTCTTCAGACACCAACCTGTTCGGTTCATCCCCATTCGCCTTTCCCCGGATCGTCACAGCAGGACCATCGCTTTCACCAATAGCCACCGGCTGTCGAGTGTTTGTCATAGGTGTAGATATGACACCAAGTCCCGTAGGGGTCTCGTTGAGCTTTTCAGGAGAATTTAACCGCAAGGATGTCTCAGGGCGACGTTGAGCACGCACCTGCTGCTGCAGTCCCACTCCAATCTCATCCAAAACCTCCTTCAATATCTTGTCTCCTTCTTCCTCCTCGTCTTCGGCTTCATCATCCATGACGTCGTCCACCGCATCAGACATCATTTCCTCCTTCATGTCCATTGTTGCACTCTCCTTCTCAAATTCATTCATTATGCGTTGAATGGAGGGGAGATTCAGTCCTCGGTTCATAGCAGCCATGGCCTGAGTCGACAGTAGGTAAGGAACGCGCACAGAAGACAAGCATGAACTATCGTACTCTTGTAGCGCCTCTCATTGCGTCGGCCATTTGCTGATTACTGCGCAGAGTTTGTATTCTTAACCCAACAGCTTGTAATTGCGTGCGCATTTGATAGAACTTTTGGACATAACGCCGAGTTCGTACAAGGTCTTTGGCCATGACTTTACAGGCACTCTGGAAGAAGGTGGTATAAGCTAATGCAAGCAACCTGTAGCAACGAGGGTTACCATTTGCCCGGCTTTTGCGCTTTTCTTGATATCCATGATGAGTTTTTTCTCTTGCTGTTCTAGCTTACTTCGTTCTCTGTCTAGCTCACGCTGAGCCTTCGCTAGGGAGCGCTGATGTTGGCGAAGACGTTCCGCCGGGGTGATGGTCCGTCCAAAAAGACTCTCCTACTCGTATAGTGAGACGTTGCGGACTCATGATGAATAAGAGCGAGATTCGACTACTAACGAGGATATTCATCTTGAAGTACGTAGTTTAAGGCCAACAGATTTGTATGGACACTTGTAGGTGTCGACATATGTCCCGCGCTTTCTTCTTCAGTCGGCGGCCCACCTCTTTGGATAAAACGAATCCGTCTATCTTTTGCACAACGCGCGCAATTAACTCTTCTAGTCGGCCATCTCGCTATCGTTACAGCCGTTCTCCAAACCCTTTTGCTCTCGTGGGCCTCACTGTTGCTGCCTTTGGGACTTTTGCCTTCGTTGTGAATCGCCAAGCATCAGTCACGCCGGCCTCTAAACGACCTAGGCATAACGATCACCCCTTGATTCCGCCTCGCCAGAATACTTCGGATGACTCCAAATATAGAGAAGGTCGCTCAGACGTTGCAGCTCCATAACGAGACTGCAGGACAAACCACCAACCCAGCGAGTACTGAATCCAAATTCGTGTTCGATCATAATAAGGTAACCGTCATATTTGTCCTCGGAGGACCAGGTGCAGGTGATTCAGAAATTCTCAAATAACGTCTTGTTCTGTTTACATGATTCCTTAGGAAAAGGTACCCAATGTTCTCGGCTTGTCCAAGACTACGCATTTGTTCATCTCTCTGGTTCGTGTTAGAAACTGTATGTATATGGCTCAATTGATATTTGTCTGCAGCTGGAGATCTACTTCGCGCGGAGCAACACCGGGAGGGATCGCAATATGGCGACATGATCAGGACCTGCATACGTGAAGGTACCATAGTTCCTATGGAGGTTACTGTCAAGCTTTTGGAGAACGCCATGGACGATGCGCTCAGCAGCAGAGACAGAATGATGCTTGGGCCAGTGGCAAAGGCAGATTCCTTATCGATGGCTTTCCGCGTAAGCTGGACCAAGCAGCAAAATTCGAAGAAGAGGTATGCAAGTAGTGGGCATTGAGTGGAACTTACAAATACATCAACCTAAGGTTTGCATACCCTCTTTGGTGCTATTCTTTTCGTGCACCGAAGAGATCATGCTGCAGCGATTGCTCGAGAGGGGAAAAACCAGTGGCCGCGAGGACGATAACACCGAAAGCATCAAAAAGAGATTTGGTAGGATTCGGTCAACAGGTTTCAGTGCAAGCGTTCCTAACTCCTGTCTAGTGACTTATAAAGAGCAGACAAGACCAGTAATCGATCATTATACCGACTCCAAGAAGGTGGCCGAGGTAGGACTAACAAAAATATCATTTCATATCTTAAAATGATCTATACCGAAGGTTGACGGCACTCGAGGAGTTGACGAAGTTTACTTTCAGACCGCCAAAGCTGTGGAATCTGTGCTCTTGGGAAGGCAGTAGCTTAGACTAATGGGCATTGTAACCGGGCAGAACATCGTTAGAATTTCAAAATTGTTCCTGCATCATGCGCAAACCAGATAATGTGCGTTCGCGGAGTCACACAGCACCTCACAAGTCGCCTTCCCATTCATTGGTATCCCCACAATCGTTCCGTCGACGCAAACAAGATGTGCATCTATGTTAAATTCATTCTGAAGGTGTCACATGCAGTTTTTTTGAGGTGTAAGATAGTCTGGAAGACTTACAGGTGTCCACACCCAGCCACTACATCGTAGATACTCAACCACAAAGGGTCCATTACCAGCAACACTTGGAACTCCGTTCTGGTACCTCAGGTTTATGTGATTTCCTTGGGTATAAGCTTCTTGAAGGACGCCGGTAAGATTCTGGACGAATGCTACTCGAGCATTTGGACTGTCAGTCTCTACAGAAGGATCTCGCAGAGGTCGAATGACAACCAAATCCATCTCTCCACGAGTAGGAGGTGATAGAGCAAACAGTGGCGTGATTTCAAACGCTGGCTCCAGTCGGTCAACATTTACAGTTGACAAGAAATAGGCGAATGGCCCTGGAAGATCGAATTCTGCTGAACCAAGGGGTTTGAAAGCTCGAATTATGGGATCGTAGATTTGTATGCTTTCAGACCTTGAAAAGAGGCGAACATGGCTGTGGTACCACTTCGATATATTTTCCGCAGCCGCCGCCTTGAAGCGATCGATGCCAGGAATGCTGGCCCGCAAGTGCTCTGCGGTATCGAGTATAGATGCATGGAGGGCCGTTGAAGCCACAACAACACCAAGAAGCGTATTGGTGACATCGTTGTTGCTGTCGAGAAAACACGTTTTGGTGAGAGTGAGGCGCCTAGTGCGTCCTTCGAGATAAGCACGCAGCGATCTAAGACGATACTCCAGGGTTGGCAGTTCATCGCGCAATAGAGGAAATAGTGTCGAATACAGAGCATTAGCCGTGCCATGGGGACAGATGACCAGTTGAAGTGGCTGCGATGGGACTCCTATACCGTTGATCACCTCATGCACTGTCCCGTCACCCCCGCTAATTACGAGAACAATATTGGGATTGCCTGTAGGCTGCTTTCGAAGAAATTCGACAGCCAAGCGGCCAGCAGCTCCAGCTTCTTTCGTCTCCTGGAGTTCATAATCGTGGTCTTGAATGAGGGGAAGAACGTGTTCCTGCACGAACTGGCGACCTTTGCCATCCCCACTGACAGGATTGCATATAACAAGGAGGGATACCTCCATAGTGCTGTACAAGTCGGTCTTTCAAATTCGCATGCGTCTGCGTTGTACACGTGGATTATTTTTACAATCTAGAGCTATGGTATCCTCAACGGTTCCTATGTTCAAACCCTTTCGATTGGCCTTGATTCAGCTAGGCGGTCTAGGTTCGTCCAAAAGTGACAATTTGCGTCATGCGGGCGAGATGATCCTCAAGGCTGTCCAGCCTTTTGAGGGATCAAAGCCAAACTTGATTGTGTTACCTGTGAGATCTTGGAATGAGACTCCCTTGTTTCTCTCTGTTCTCTTAGCAAAATTTTATACTAGGAATGCTTCAACTCACCTTATGGAGTACAGTACTTCCCAGAGTACGCTGAGGAGATTGGCTTCATAGCTGATAAACCCTACGACGTATCCAAAAGCCCCAGTCAGACTGTCAAAATGCTCTCTAATATGGCGAAACAATCAAAAACGTGGATAGTTGGAGGTTTGAAAGTACTAACAGTTTGCATGCTAACACTGAAACATCTTTTTCAGGTTCTCTGCCGGAAAGAGACAAAACGGACGGTAAACTCTACAATACGGCCACTGTGTATAATCCCGTCGGTAATAATTACACCTATCAACTCTGGATTCATTTATAGACGATTCCGGCAGGCGACTTAGTAGTCATCCATAGGAAAGTACATTTATTCGACATCGATATCCCTGGTAAAATCACTTTCAAAGTATGATCGCACAATTTTATTCGTACTTTCTCTGCAATCATAACTATCAGGAAAGCACTACACTGACGGGAGGGAGCAACCTTACTCACTTCGATACCGGTAACACTGATGCTAGGTATCCTTGAGGCTGGCTTACACATCTCTACAGAATTTGGGAGAATTGGCCTTGGGATCTGTTATGATGTTAGGTTCCCGGAAATGGCCATGGTAGCTGCCCGTAGAGGTAATTAACAACCGATGTTTTTTTCTTTTGGCAGATTAAGTGACAGAGGGGTTTCAGGGTGTGCCGTGATGATTTATCCCGGGGCATTTAACCTTACTACAGGCCCGATGCATTGGGAGCTTCTGCAGCGAGCACGGTGCGTGTGGTATTACGGTTACGTCTCTGTAATTACATGACTGATGTTGTATAGAGCTGTTGATAACCAGATTTATGTAGCCACGTGCAGTCCTGCAAGGGATATGGCAGCTGAGTACCATGCGGTCAGTGGAACCATTCTTAGTCCATTTCACGCGCATTTAAATACTCTTTCAGTGGGGACACTCATCCGTTGTGAGTCCAATGTAAGTTCCTCCTGATCAGTGCGTGAATTTCGCGTCCGCTGATCCTGGGGTAGTGGTGATGTAGTTGCGACAACCGACGAGCAGGAATCAATTGTATATGCTGATATCGGTTAGTTTACTATGTTTTGTCGTACGTTTTGTACTTTAACTTCACAGATCCAACGGTCACCAATGCGACGCGAGCAGGAATCCCAGTGGGGACACAGCGTCGTTTTGATGTTTACAAGGACGTCAATGAGGGTTCTTAAACATTCATTCAGTACATACTTGGTCAAAGCAGTGTGTAGTACTTATCTTAATACGAAAGACGCCCATATCTTCTGTGACTAAGCAACCGTTCTTTCTGGGCGCACTTTCGACAACCTTCGTTGTGTTTCTGGAGGCGCGGTAAGCCCAGCCAAAAAAGCTGACACACAGTCTCTTCTCTATCATATACCTCTCCCAATACCTTTGGTGTTTCTACGCTCCTGCTTCTCATCATGGTAAAAGAAACGTATGTCAAACTAACTTCTAGTTCGCCATCCATCCAGACTAAGTTTTGTTATAGCAAATACTACGACTTACTAGAAGTGGCACATGATGTAAATGACAGTGATTTGAAAAAGGCGTACAGGAAAAAGTAAGAAAAGTTCAAGCTCGTTATACATACACTAACTCACTTTTCAGGGCTCTGCGGCTACATCCTGACAAGGGTGGCGACCCCGAACTTTTCAAGGAGGTTACGCATGCGTATGTAATCACTCGACCGTTTCGTTAGTGTCTTGCTGATCATGTTCTTATATTAGTTATGAAATCCTGTCTGATGCCCAGAAACGTAGCATGTGAGTAGACTACTCACTATCGTGACTTGCCCCTGCTTACCGTGTATAAGATATGACGCCCGTGGCGAAGCGGGCTTGTCAGAACAAGGTGGCATGGGTGGTATGGACCCTCAGGATTTGTTCTCTCAGCTATTTGGTGGTGGCGGTGGCGGTTTGTTTGGAGGCTTTGGCGGTGGAGGTCGATCCTCTGGTCCTCGACGAGGGAAGGATCTCGTCCACCGAGTAAACGTGACCCTCGAGGATCTTTATAAAGGCAAAACAACGAAACTGGCCCTCACACGACACGTCATATGTTCGAAATGCAACGGAAAAGGAGGCAAAGAGGGCGCTGTTAAGTCCTGTTTGACCTGTAGTGGACGCGGAGTTCGCGTGACGCTCCGTCAAATGGGGCCCATGCTTCAACAAATCCAACAACCCTGCACCGACTGCGATGGCACGGGCGAGCAGATCGACCCGAAGAACAAGTGCAAAGTTTGCAACGGAAAGAAGGTTGTTTCGGAAAGAAAATTCTTGGAAGTTCATATTGATAAGGGTATGAAAGGCGGGCAAACGATCACATTCTCCGGGGAGAGTGATCAGTCGCCAGACGTTATTCCGGGAGACGTCGTTATTGTGGTAGAGGAGAAACCTCACGAGCGCTTCACACGCGATGGTGACAACCTCAAGATTGATGTCGATATTGACCTCTTAACTGCACTTGCGGGAGGTCAGATTAGCATCAAACACCTTGATGACCATGCCCTGCTGGTTGACATTATTCCGGGTGCACCCATTAAAGAGGGTGGGCTTTGTCCGTTTCGACCAATTTGATCCCACTACTGAGTTGTGTTCAGGCGATTTGAAGGTTATTCGCGACCAAGGCATGCCGTCTCTTAGACATCACGAACCCGGTGACCTGTTCGTCAAATTTCACGTCACGTTCCCAGATCACCTCGATTCTTCCGCGGTCGCCAAGCTTGAGAAAGCTTTACCACCTCGGAAACCTGTTGACAAATTGCTTAAGGGCATAGTCGTAGAGGAGGTGGAGCTTCTTGAGCTGGATGCACGGCAGCAACGGGAGCAAGCTAATCATGGGGACGATGCGATGGAAGAGGATGAGGAACAGCCGAGAGTACAATGCGCTAATCAGTAACGCTAGATGCATAATGTTCGTTCGCGATGGCACATTATATGCTTCGCGTGTCTGATACACTATTATTGCTTGCTTTCTTGTCTGATGTCACATTCATTGTTAGACTAATCCGAAAAGCGTGATTTATGCAGGCAGCAGGTGTGGGGAGCGTCGCGCGCACCCGCCGCTCTATTGTACCTCATATAAATAGTTGCTCGAGCTCAGAAAAGCCTTGAGAAAATGAGACAGGTAGGGTGTCAAAACCAGCTGCCAGGCGGTGCATACAAGTGTGGTGTGAGTGGTAAGTAGCCCCAAAATATATAAAAATAGCTAGCAGCAATGGTTAAGCATGTCACTTTATTTTGCACCAGTATCTGAGTGAGTGGGTGCTTGTAAGGGAAACCTAAGCAGATGCTCTACTCTAAAGCAGTGAACTGGCAAAGTGTTACAATCTGTTCCCAAGTCCGGTCCCGAAGTCTCGGCTTTGGTACTTGCTTGGGAATTCCTGAGTCTGGTCCTGAAGCCTCGGCTTTGGTACTCGCTCGGGAACCTTGGGTTTACTCGGCTTTCCTCGGTTTCTCTTTGTACCTTTCCATCACCCCTGATTCCCCTTCTTAGATAGTTCCCCATATGTTCGTCCCTTTGTTCCCCTTGTCCGCTAGTTCCGGTCATTGACATCCTTGACCCTGCATCCTGCTTTACTATATAAACCCCCCAATCTTGTATTGTAGTTCCTCAGTTCAGATATCAACTCAGCTTCTCATACACTAAGCTCTCCTGCCTGATACTGATCCCGATCCTCGGCTTACCACCGAAACTTGTTCCCAAAATTAGGGCGGAATACTGAGTGGGCACAACATGCGAAGTTGAAGCAAGCCTTCTGTTCTGGATCCCAGCTCAGCTCTAGTGGAGCTGAGCCACAGTACGACACCTAGTCTTAACAGTATATCTGAACTCTCTACATTCAGTTGTTCAGAATGCCAATCACCTGTTTGTACACCTGTGCTGAAGGCAGCCGCATAACACTGACAATCAAAGCTTGGCGTGCATGAGGTGCCTCAAGCGTCCCAGAAAACCCCCTGTTCCATCACTGATATTCCAACCCTCCATTAGCTCAACCTGTGCTTCGGCGCCGAGTTATCAGTGCCAGCTGAGGGCATATCAGTGAGGTCCCCGATGAGCCAAGCGCTGAACTCCCGGAACCTAGTGATCCTGGCGATGGTGGTGGAGGTGGTGATGATTCCGGTTCTGAGCATAATTCCGATCCCAAAGCAGCAGACCCAAGACCTAACCCCAACCTGGACTCCTTTTGCACTCCAACTGCCACCATCGCTGGGGTGCATTTTCAGTCCTTCTCATATCTCTTCTCATACTCCCGTAATCACCTACGTAGTTACATTTACTGAATGCTCTTTAACTATCTAATCCACGAAGGCCTGACCTGATGTTGAATGACGTGTTGACCAGTGGGTCAAGAGGCAGAAACACTGTAAATAACCCGTGTATCTACATGTACATTAGTTATTACATAATCCCAGTGGGCCCCTTAGGGACCCACTGTATAGTTTATGCGTACCGGCTAGTGCCCCCATCGCATCTTACCCTTACATTGTCACTACGTAGCATCAGAATACCACACATTGGTCAAGTTCTGTCATGCTCTTGTGACTTAAGGCTTAAGATAGACATCTTTACACCTTTTTGAACTATCCTGCGGTTGATCGCCACGCGACCAACCGATAGTGGATTCAAAGCAATCTTGAAAAAGATCGCTGCGTCGACGACTAAACATCGTTGAGACCCTCCAGTAGACCTTCTACTGTCGGCTGCGAGCATGATGATCCCACGCAGTTGAAGACGGACACGAGCAACGAGCTCGAGGTCCACGCCCCAGGCGCAGCCCGGCGACACGACGGCTGACGCTATCCTGGACCAAGAGAACAGGACGATAGAAGACGGAGAGATCGTAGATCTCACCGCCCTCGTCCCCTCAGTAGAGGACGAGGAAAACCCCAACCACGTCTCGTTGAGCGTGGCCGAGGAAGAGACGACGCAGGGCAACGAGCCGGCGCCGCCCCCCATCTCTCTCTGCCCAAGGACAAAGGAAAGGGCAGAGAAGTCTCGCCGTCTTCAGACGGTAGAGCAACAACGTCGAGGCGGGCACAAAGCCATGAATCAAACCGACGCTCACGAAGTAGAGCGACGACGATCATCCCTGAAGGAGGACGACGGCAAAAAAGACGAGCCCCAGACGATGGTCAGGACTCGGAATACTCGAGCTCTAGCCGCAAGAGCTCGAGGGCTCACGCCATTGACCACGAGATGGCAGAGGCCCTGAACAAACAGGTGCAGGCTGCGCTGCACCGAAGTATGCTGACGCGCCACAAGCACGATCAGCTGGCATCGCAGCTTGACAACGCCGCCGCCGCCCTAATGGCAATCAGCAAGGAACTCCACCAGGCGGAGGAGGTCAGGCTGCAAGACGCAGCCACGCTGGAGGACATCCAGAAAGCCCTCCGCCCACGTGGGGAACGCGACGCAACTCGCCTGAGCTCGCGACAGTCCGCAGCCAACGAACGCAGTTGCGACGTGACAGACCCGCGCCGAAAGGATCGAGACGAGCAGCGAATGCCGCCGCCAGCCGTCCCGGTCGAACAGGACGTAAGGTTCGGGAACGAACCTCAAGAGCAACCGGCTGCCCCAACGGACAGCCGTAAGACGATCCAACAGATCGTTAGGGATCAGGTCGCCTCAGAGCCTGACTCTGAAACGACGACCGAGAGCTTAGAGCTCGAAGTCGCACACTGGCAGTGTAAAGAAGCCGCAGCCGTGCACCGCCACACACGGGCACTCGAGCTACTAGCGAAAAACGCTGAAGAGACAGTGGCCCACAGCCACACTGCTCAGCTGCCCGACGAGCAGCTCACGCAAGCCGTACAAGGCGCACGGCAGGCGCGTGCAGCCTACAGCAGCAGGCTATGGATCCGCAAGGCGGGACTGACCGGGGACACCAGGCACAAAATGCCCCCGGATCCGAGAGCACAAAATGCTCCCGAACCCAAGCCCGATCCGGGCCCAGGGCCCATCAGGGCATATAACAGCCTGCCCCGCGCGGCGTCACAACCGCGCGAACGATCCATGGCCCCAACGGAAGGCCAGGGAATCCCTGACCAGGCCGACGTCGTACCAATGGAGCCGTACGACGGGATCACACGGATGATCCGCGTGGCGTTAGCAGACGCCGCGGACACAGACCCGGAGAAGTCTGTGCTAGTGAAAGCCGGCGTAAAATTGGCCCACCCTGAGCCATATGCCAGGGGATCTGACCTCGAAGAGTTTGAAATCTTCGTGGCAGCCATCCTACGATGGCTAAAAATGAATTGCCTCCTAGGGCCAACCAGCATTGACATGCAGGTCGGCTATGTGGGCACTCGCCTCACCGGCGAAGCCCAGGAGTGGTTCCTTCGAAACGTTGAACACTTCAATCGCCAGGTCCGCAGCTGGACGCTGGAAACCGTGATGCAAGGCCTTCAAAAAAGGTTCCTGCACACACTGACGTACCATCACGCATCGAATAAATTTGACGTGGTCATGCAAGGCATGAAAACCGTTCAGGAGATGCTGAACGAGCTCACGAAATATGCGGCACGTATGATACAGCCGCCAGACGAGTACACGTTCCAGAGACGGTTTGTATCGGCGCTGCGCAACGAGGTCCTCAAAAAGGGCTATAATGCCGAGAGCAGCTCAATAGAGCAACTCTTCGAGATGGCCTGGATGATCGAGGAGGCATCCCGATACAACATGGGGATGCGCCATGCAGAAAGCACAGCAGCGACGGCAAGCGCTGCCCGGCTCACAGGGAGCAAGCCGTTGACACAAACGGGCCTGACCAGGCCCAGCCTGTTCGCAAGAAGCGGAACAGGACAACGGCTACCGCCCTCACGCCCAGCACAAGCTGGACGCCCGCCTGAAGCTAAACAGCCTCAAGCGTTAGGGTCGTCCCCACGACCTGCCCCACCGACGAAAACGTCGGGCCGGCCTAACAATAGGCCCAGCGGCAGCCAAAGCAACACCACATGCTTTGAATGTGGCCAACCTGGCCACAAGAAGGCAGAGTGCCCCCGGCTTAGGTCCGGTATAAGGACAGTGGCCATGAGGCATGACAATGAAGCCGAGGATCCGGAAACGGATCTCGGTCAAAATTCTCTTCAACAAATTGACGAAGAGGGGGAGGGTGATCCCCAACCCAATGACACTCCGGACAACAGAGATGCGCCCACTGAAGAATGGGACCCAGAGCCGTCCCAATACTATGAATGGGACGAGGAGGTGGAAGACACCACCTACAGGTCCAGCATGATCAGATTCGCACTGGAAGACGAAACCGCCACGAAGGTTATGGCGGCACGCACATCGGTCACGCCGGACAAGGCGGCCGAGCCGGTGTATCACCACCGAAGCAAACACAGGACGCAGCCAACGTGTCCACGCAGTGAGAACCGTACCCTATCGGGGTACTGGGAAATAAACGGCGTAAAAGCCCACTGCCTGCTAGATAGCGGCAGCGAAGGGGTACTGCTGTCCCCCGAATTCACGCGAGCTACAGGGGTGAAGACGTTCTCCCTGGAGCAACCAATCGCACTGCAGCTAGCCTGCATAGGCAGCCGTTCCACGATCAACTATGGAATGAACACGACCATCAAGTTTGGTCGTGGGACATATGACAAATATTTCGACGTAGCAAACGTCGAATATTACGACGCGATCTTAGGGACACTGTTCCTAAGGAGATTCGGCATAACCCTGGACTTCTCGAGCCCAGGGACGATTCGAAAGGGAAACGAAGTGATCCCCACGGGCAAGGTCTCATTCGATGATGACGAATCGAAGGACGAGGACAAAGGGCCACAGGTGAGCATGATCACCCAGGCACCGAAGCCGAACCTGGCTCATTGAAGCCAGGAGGACGAGTCGCGGGACGACTCGTCCTCGAACTCACCCTACAGCTGTAGGGAGAGACGCTCTCACCTAACGGTGAAAGCGATGGGAAAGAGGAAAGCGGGCCCGCGCGCCGTGGGACCTAATAGACGCCAACAGTGCCTAATGGCTTCTAAGCCAACCACCACCATCATCCTCATGAATGATGACCTTCCTTGCCTCCACGAGGAATGGATGGAAAGAATCACTGACCTAGTCAGTGGAATTCCATTAGAACTCCCGCCACTACGGGAGATCAACCATGAGATCAACCTCATCGATCCCAACAAGCACATGCGGTATCGACTACCGAAATGCCCCGAACACTTCCGAGAGGAACTGTCGGCTAAGATAGAACGATACACCACTGCAAAGTGGTGGATTCCGGCAGTAGCGCAGCAGGCAGTGCCCATGCTGTGTGTGCTGAAGAAGAACGGTATGTTGAGAACCGTCTTCGATCTGCACCAGCAGAACGAGAACACGGTGAAGGACGTCACGCCCTTCCTGGATCAAGATATCATACGCAGCGACATGGCTCGCTGCCGATATCGAACAAAACTCGATATGTCAGAAGCATACGAGCAGATCCGGATTCACCCGGATCATGTAGCAAAGACAGCCTTTGCCACGATCCTTGGCACCTTCAGGAGCCAGGTGATACAGATGGGGGACTGTAACGCCCCATCAACATTCCAACGGCTGATGACAGGCATTTTCCGCGACTGCATAGGTCGCTTCGTCCATGTATACATGGACGACATCTTCATATTCTCGCTCTCAATATAAGAGCATGAAGAGCACCTCTACATCGTCTTTGACAGACTGAGGAAGAATCACCTCTTTCTGAGCAAGAAAAAGGTGGACCTCTACTCCATCCGAATGGAGTGTCTCGGCCATATGATTGATGGCCGAGGGGTACATGCCGACGAGGACAAGATGCAACGTATCCGCGAATGGCGCAGGCCACGGACGTTCAATGACGTCCAGCGTTTCCTCGGGCTGGTACAGTATCTGGCACACTACATGCCGGATGTTAGCGCATATACCACCCCGCTATCGGGCTGTGCGCGTAATAACCGTCCATTCGAATGGACACCACTACTCGACAAATGCTGGCAAAGCATTAAGGCGTTGGCCTGTAAGGCCCCGATCCTGCGTCCAGTAGACGCAAGGTGCCCAGAGCCGATCTGGGTGATCACCGACGGATCAAAAGCCGGTGTCGGTGCGGTCTACGGCCAAGGTCCTGACTGGAAAACTTGTCGACCAGCCGGCTTCTTGTCAAAGAAGTTCAGCGTTGCTCAGCAACACTACCGGACTCACGAGCACGAGACGATCATGGTGCTCGAGGCTCTCATGAAATGGGAGGACAAACTGCTGGGGCGAAGGTTCACCCTCGTCACAGACCACAAAGGGCTCGAGTACTTCGAGACCCAGAAGAGCATATCTGACCGCCAGGTCAGATGGTGGGAGTTTCTCTCCCGGTTCAATTTCAACACCGTTCATGTTGATGGTATAGAGAACAAGGTAGCGGACTGCCTGTCGCGCTACTACGAGAGCGACATGAGTGATGACAATCACCCGGACCATGTCTTCTGTTTTGGAACCTGTTGAACTAAACGTAAAACTGTGGTGTTAAACACAATTCTAAAGTTCAATCAGAGATTTGACTTTACAAGCACACGCAAGCTTCGAAACTATTTTAACAGGAACCCAATTAAGAAATTATACTCCGGTGAACAATCAGAATCAGTATTGGTACAGGAAGTGTAGCAATAGAGATTTAACTGAACACATGTAGTTCTTAGATTGTGCAATACTTTGTGAGGTCAAAGAATGTTATTAGGCGTCCAAGGGTCCAGATACTTTAAGGGGGAAAGCTACCTAGAGTCTTAGGACCGCGGGTCGAGTGAATTAAAGACAACAATAATCCCCAAGACGTGAAAACATAGTTCTGCGCTTGAACTCTTCCTCAGTTCAAGTATGTCACTATTCTTGTGGCTTTTCTGGTTTTCCAACTCAACAAATGTAGGATATTAACTCACTTACCCTGAGTTAGGTTAATATCTGCAGTGCGTTGATTGATCAAGAAAGATCAATTACTCAAAAGGCTATTAACCCACTTAACTCAGAGTTAAGTTAATAAACTATTGCGTGAATTGAATAACTAATAACCAAGTCTATTAGATCACTGCTCAGAGTGGCGTCTAATGGTACAGGATTACTAATCAGTTACTCTTAGTAATGTTACTGTTCGCAGCGCGATTAGTCAGAGCCTGCTGCAATTAAAATAGAGCACTCTTGTACTTCTCAGAGCCAATCAGAGTTGCTGCAATCTTAGACTGTAGCCAAGTCAGTGAGCCAGTACTTCGGTACAAGGCTGTGTTGAAGTCACACTTCAGTTACTCAAGGTATGAGTGGTTTGGGTGAAAGATGATTGATTGCTTCACTGCTAAAACTGCAGGCTATTTATACTGCATCTATCTAGCTTATGTAACTACTGCCAGGAACCTTGTAGAGGCTTCTACTACTGTGAAGAACCTTGTGGAAGCTTAGAGAAGCTTCAGGAAAGGTTTGGAAACTATTGGAAGGCTGTGGAAGGTTCTATTGCTATATTGGGTTAAAGTCACAGCTCTGTGACAGTAAAGCTAAGAGTATGTAAGAAACTCCCACGCTCATGTGATTATCATGTGACGAAGGAAAGTCATGTGACTTCATGCTGGATTGAGGTCATGTGACTGTGTCATGTGATTGTCAGGTGACCGTAGATAATCAAGTGACTTTGAGGTCAGGTGATTGTCAGGTGACTGTAGATAATCAGGTGACTTTGAGGTCAGGTGATTGTCAGGTGACTGTGGATGATCAGGTGACTTTGAGCTGTTTTGAGGTCATGTGATAGTCATGTGACCGTGGGGGATTCTTAGCTAAACTATCAAGAGATTGTTGTATCTTGTGGACCCAATGTGAGTGTAGCATAGAAATATTAATACAACCTTCCTTGAGGACATTTGAAACTAATTAACTACCTAGTAAATGTTCATAAATAGGTAGCTACTTTGTGGACGATCCCTAACATCTTTGTGAACGCGGATGCGTGTTTGGACCCGGACGGTGAGTTATTGCCCACCGACCGGTATGTCGAGTTGCGAACAGCGGCGACAAGACGCTCTAAACACCTCGCTGAGAAGACAGAGGCGAGAGTAACGGAATCCGCCACATTAAACGAGGGCTCACCAGAGCCCGCGAACGTCGCCGCGTCCCGCGACGACGACGATGACGTCAGAGCCATCACCGCAGGAAATGACGGCACACCCCTGCGCTGGATCGTCGAGCAAGGCGTAGACCTGTCTAAGGTCCTACGAGATGCGTACCACAGGGACACCATGTTCACAAAGATCATGGCGCACCCGGACGCGCACCTGAGATTCGGGATCCGGGACGGGCTGATCTGGACTAAGAATCAGCTCAAAAGAGACGTCATTGCCGTCCCCCGCTCTGTTCTTCAAGGGGGAAGGAAGCTGATCAAAATTATCATCGATCGGGCACATCAGATAGTCGGCCACTATGGCCATCTGAAGACTTCGAACTACGTTCGAAGAGCATATTGGTGGCCGGGCATGAGCCCAGACATAGAAGCATTCTGCACATTGTGCGCGAGGTGTCAGATGATGAAAACTGGACCACAACGGCCCAAAGCCTACTACACAGCCTACCCATTCCAGATAGGCCGTGGCAGTCGATTGGCATCGACTTCATGGGGCCCCTGCCCAGATCCAACGACTGTGACTACCTGATGGTAGTCATCGACCGACTAACGTCGCTCGTACACCTCGTACCAACCACGACAAGCGTGTCAGCCAAGGGAGTAGCCTGGCTGTTTCTGAAGGAGGTCATCCGACTACACAGAGTTCCCGACTCCATTGTCTCGGACAGAGACTCAAAGTTCACGTCTATCTTCTGGCGTGAACTACAGCGACTCATGGGGACTAAGCTCCTCATGTCAACTGCCTTCCATCCCCAAACGGATGGAGCAACCGAGCGGGCAAACCGCTTGATTGGCCAGATATTGCGCGCGGTCGTCAGAGATGATCAGAAGGATTGGGCATTGAAATGCCCAATGGTTGAGGTCACCCTCAACAGCAACGTCAGCGCGACCACAGGGTTCGCACCTTTCGAGCTGAACCACGGCTATATGCCGCGGATAGACCTCCCCATAGCTGTGGACACCCCGTTCAAGGGGGTGGCCCGGTTCGCACATCAGGCAAAATGGAACCTGATGGCGGCACACTGTCAAGATTGGGTTTTAGGCGTTAATATCGTGTATTAGTGAACACAGCGAATGTCCAAATAACTTGTGTGAAGAGGTATGCTGTTCAGCGAATAGATGAACCAATAAATGTTCACAAGGTAAGAGGGTTGCCCGAACGGGGCTCGCCCTATCTACAGTCGTAGCGAAATAGCCCGTGACTCTTGACGGTGTAACATGCAAGGTCTCATGGAAGGGCTGTCTAAGTCTCGACAATCCCTTCCTGGCGAAGGTGCTCCTTCGGAGCCCTTCGCCAACAGCACAGAAAATGGTTCGAAGGCTAAGGTAACGAAGATGAAGTATGAGAACTCACCAGTGATGCCTAAGTCCTCTGCTGGTCAAAGATGGGAATCTCCAAGAGAAGGCTTAAGATGATGACCATGGCGAGGTCAAAGCTGCACAAGATAAACGACATATGATAATTGAACTGGGGAATATACATGCGAATGTAAACTACTTATATCAAATACTCGTAAGGTATCAGCGAATAGGAAAGAGGCCGTTGTGAGTCAGGGTTGGATAGGGGTGCGCGGTCATGATACTAGGTAGATGGAATAAACATACAATAGAGTGAGGGGGAATGCGAACATGGAACGACGGAGAATAAAGGGAGCGAAGGTACTTATGGACAAAACCATGTCTTGGGACCCGCATACATGCTACCCTGCACGGGCTCTTCGTTTACTGGGTTGATCCCGCACGGCCTATGGAAGAGACGCCCTGCGATCACACCTTGGCCATACGAACACCCAATGGGGTTGGATTAAGAAGATGATGGGGTTAATGATGAACCATCATGCCGGTTGAATGGTATCGATCATATTCGATGGCATGCCTGCTGATGAAATGCAGCGAATAGCGGTTTCGGAGAATGGGGCGAACAGTGGGTAGAGTGGACGTAGAGGGGAAGTGATCGGTAGGTGCGGTGAACTCTGGCGAAGATGCTAGGGAGTGATGAGGGGGAACATAGAGGTAGCGCGGTAGGAGAAATAAACCGGTTGTGACACACACGATGCAATCATAGAGCATCGAGTGACGCAAACGTTTCATGCAAATAAGAAACATATGGCGAGCGACAGGTACACGGCCAATGACCGCGTCTACCTTTCGACACAAAACCTAACTCTCCTGAAAGGAAGAGCCAGAAAGCTAGTCCCACGGTACATCGGACCGTACTGCATCGTCGAGGCTCACAACGACGCCTCAACAGTGACCCTTGATCTTCCCGACGAACTGAAAAGCCGTCGCATTTCACCGGTCTTCCATTCCAGCCTCGTACGGCGATACGAGGCTAACAACGACGAATTGTTCCCTCGTCGTGAGGTCAAGTCATTTTATGACTTCGGAGCAAATGACGACGAGGAGTGGCTCATCGATGAGATTATTGCACATCGATGGATAAACTCGACGGACCTGGAGTTCCAGGTCCGTTGGACACTAGGCGACGTGACATGGGAACCCATGTCATCCTGTAAGGACCTTGAAGCCCTAGATAGCTATCTAGAGCTTCGGGGGGTGGGCAAGCCACGCGACCTCCCCAGACGCCGCTAGACGCGTCTGTCACGTGCAGACCACGTGACGCGCCGGCCACGGCACAGTTAAATTTTCGCCTCGGATCTTTCCGAGGGCACATCGCTTCTTGGAAGTAACCACCATCATCTACCCACGAAGATGATGCCCCCCAAAGATGGGATGGACGTTGATCCATCAACGTCCACAACGCGAACAACGGCCCCGAGACAGGGGGCCGCAGACATTCTCCATGCTCCAATAGACCAGGAGCACTGGATGATCGTGGGATGGGAGGACGCCCTCGCCATCGTCCACCCGGACGATTGTGCAACATGCGTGGACTACGCCGCGCACCTTAGGGCCGCGACCGGCACCCGCAAGGTCAAATTGCGGGATGAAGACATCGGCGACGCCGTCGATGCAGCTTGGGGATGGCTCCCAAGGGGCATCACGCGTCACACGTGAGAAGAGCCCCTCCGGGACATCCACGACCTTAAAAAAGAGGTCAAGGAGCTGGAACGCGCGGTCGAGGACCGCGACGATGTGCTTGCAACCGAGCACGCCAGGATCAAGGAACTGGAGCAACAGCTGAGCGCAGCCCAGCTCCAGGTTACCCTGGTCCACGCTGCCTCAAGAAGGCCGCGACATGACCCGGCCACGGACCCAGTGGCCGGGCCATCATCACCTCGCACGACGGCGCCGTTGCCGGCGCGTGCAACATCGGGGCTAGCGTCCCGATTGTCGGCGCCGACCCCGACGACGACAACGATGGAAGGGCAGAGCGTGCCTTCCGACTCTGCGTACAGCGTCCCAGATGGATGGGAGTCTGACTCATCCGTCTGGAAGACGTACGGCCCTGAACGGGCACAGAGGCTGGCAGAGCAGCCAAAGAAAAAGCGCAAGAAATTGCGTGGCTCCCCCCACACCGTCAATGGGCTAGCCATTGCGAAGGAAAGCATGATTAGCGCTTACCTAGTGGTGTCATCGTCGCACACCATCAACGACCCCGCCCTTCAGCGGCGGGTAGCACAGATCGAGGCCCAGTACATCGGGCCTGGCGTGGCCCTGCCTCCGCCGGCGGGGACAGTTCACCCTCCCTACCTGGGGGAGGGAGTGATCATACCACTCGGAGACCCACCGATCTCCGAGACGGGCCTCCTACCACAGCCGGTAAGAAAGGCCCAACAGCGTCATACTCAATGGTACGACGTCTGCCCGCTCGACAACCCACGCTTCGTCGAACTCCTAGCGCGGGCAAAAGAAACGCCACAGCTCGCGCGTACGCGTGAGTTGATCGGCGTATTTAAACACATCGAGCGTGAACAATGTGCTCGCAATCCCAAAAGGGATTGTCTCGTGATAGCAGGTGGTACCCCGCACGATATTGCGGCCATCCTAAAGGGTTGGATACACAACCCTGAAGGGATCCCATCCGCCATCCGTGACAACGCGGATGGCACCTTCAACCTAGACGACATGGATGTCTGGATTAGGGCTCGGCACTGTACCCGTACAAGCCGTTCATACGGCATCCGTATTACGGGCACGTAACCAAACTGGCGCCTGTTGAGTCACGTTTGACCGTATGACGGTGACGGCCGTAATGACCTCTGTATGCAGCCGTACACGATACGGCCGTATTTACGCAGCGTACGGGCTGAGGTATGTATCTATGCATCTGCTGAAAATACCAAGACCTCCAACTTAAAATTGTCTTGGACACGGTCATTGATGACCCCACCGATCGCGGTCCGATAGGCCATAATGGTATATGGTTAGTCTATGCTATACATATCGGGTTCACCGTTCTAACGTCCCTCGCCGAGGTCCTTCCCACCATGGCATCATTCATCCAGGATGAGTGCGCCAAAATGGTACACCTCTTCGAACACCTCCCTCCAACTCTTCCAGAGATGCCATCCAACTCCAAACTGCCACCAACCATTGACTTCATGCTTTTGCAGGATGAGGGTGTGTGGCCAGCCTTCAACAAAGCGATGCATGCTGCCTTTGGTGAGAAATCCAGTGGCATTATACTCACTGAGTGTGGGACAGGACTCGTGAAAACGGTCGCCCTGATCCGGTGGTGCTTGGAGGAAATAGGTAAACAATCCGACAAGGCGGCTGTCGGTCTGGTGAGACTTTGGATCGAGGCATTGTGCAGGGCTGCCACCGCTGCTGGTGCAAAGGGGGATGAGATGGACATTGATGGTATGTAGATTCACTGCTTCTAACTCGCTGGGGCTGATATGTAGCTTTGAGATGGAAACAGTGTCACTATTGCGCAGGGGAGAACATGCCGGACTCATCAACCAAGCCGACTTTTATTTCGTGTTTATATAATTGTTACACTTATCTAGATAGTGCTGGATCCCAGAATCACAATTGCAGGGCTGCGGACTGATTACACAGATGACCTCGATGTGCTTGCACACATCGAGGCATCAAAGCATAGCATGGCAGAATACTACACTGACCATTATAGTAAGGGCAAGCCATCTTCGAAGCAGCTGGGTTCCACCTCTACTATGCATAGCGATCTGAGCAGTGGAGCTCTGCCAACCGGCGTCCCCGGCTCTCTGGAGAAGATTAATTTCATGGCAAGGTATAACAATCGTGCACCTGCAATATCATATTGAAGTGAACTTGATGAATTCTTTCAACTCCCTGCTGAAATATGGGTCAAGTGCGACCCGGTGCAATGGTGGGGGGCCCGCAGGGCACAGTTCCCAACTTTGAGTCGCTTTGTTCGTGACATGATGACTATACCAGGTACGCTAACTCTATCAATTGCTTTGCTAGTACACTCAAACCAGACAGGTTCTGCTGTCGCTGTCGAGCGTATCTTCTCAGGGGGTCGGGATACAATCTCACTGCGACGGGCAAGTTTGAAGCCGGAAACAATCCACACTCTAATGATTGTCAAGCAGAAAGTGAAATTAGCTCGCAATGGTAGCGAATAAGGATGTAGGGAATATGTCAGATGACTATGTAGCTACTCAAACGCAAATTCAACTATCCCTATGGCCCCGTACCTCCCGTACCTCCCGTATGCCCGTATACAGCTGTATGGTGGCTGTACACGTACCGTGTGGCATGCTGGTGGTCCAGGATACGGAACGGATACGGTACGTGTGACACTGTAAAGTGGCCGTAAGACATACGGCCGTACCCATATATGGTACGGTGCCGAGCCCTAGTCTGGATGTGGTTGAAGGCCCTTGTGCCCCGGGTCAAAGGGGTCGCATCACCTCTCAGGGCGAGGCTACTCGACCTCTTCGGCTCAACAGACCAATGGTCGAGCCTTGTCGACGCCAGGGAAGTGCTGACGCCTCAGAGCACCACCCTGCAGCTCTAAATCACGGGCCCATTCCCTGTGGAGGGCTGAGCCAGCCCCGACATCCCACTCGCGGAGATCGCGAGGTGGTTGGCCCGCTACGTGGGAGTCACTCGCGAGCGAGTGGCGCGCATTGAACATTATGTTCAACGCAGCATCACCGGCGCGGCATTCAGTGCCGCTGCCCGCGAGGGCCAACAAAAGGTCATCGAGACCAGCCACGTGAGGGCCACGGTGCCGCGACCCCTCACTCACGCCCAGCTCGACCGAGAGCTGGCGCGCTTCCGGCCCCCTCCTCAGACTGAGGACCCAGCCGTTGAGGCCATGCTCCGCGAGGACGTGGGCCCCAGCACCCAAGCGGATACCGCCGCTAGCGGTGAGGCCTACCAGCCTCACCCAATCACCACCGATGATGTGGAGGTGCCCCCGGAGGAGTCACGTGCTCCACCGGCCCCGTACGATGACGTCGTCATCGTATCGGCCACTCTAGAGGACACCCTCATGGATGACCTCTATGAGTAGTAGTTAACCCCTATAGTTGTCTATAGAGGGGGAGGGTGTAAATAACCCATGTATCTACATGTACATTAGTTATTACATAATCCCAGTGGGCCCCTTAGGGACCCACTGTATAGTTTATGCGTGGGAACCGGCTAGCGGTCCCCATCGCATCTTACCCTTACACTGTCACTATGTAGCATCAGAATACCACACATTGGTCAAGTTCTGTCGTGCTCTTGTGACTTAAGGCTTAAGATAGACATCTTTACAAACACACCCACGTCATGGGCAGCAGCGGCAGCACTACCGACCATGGCGCAGGCGAAACTTGATGCTCTCAAGGTTGCATCCAGCCTAGGGTGACAACAGGTCTAGTGAAAGAGAGGTGGACAGAGACGAGAAAATGAATTGAGGCCATGGGTGAGACAAAGATGCCTGCCACTTGAGTCACCACCAGGGGAGCGGCGACAGACCCAGAGGCTCTCACCAGAGAGGAGACTAGGGACTTGCCAGGACAGGAGATAGGGGATGTGGAAGCAGATAAACTCCATCTCGAATGAATGTTACTGACTGTGCCTGGCGCGCCCTGGACAATCAGGGCATTGTCCACTGCCATACTTCAGGTGATGCAATACAAGGGGATATCGTGTCAGTGTTACGACCGTTCATTTCCGATTTCCGACCCTCAGTTTCCGCCACTCCTTCCGCCCCTCCAATAGTTCCGCACAACGTTCCGCCCCTCCGACATTTCCGACATTCCGCCCCTTGTACATTTCCCTTGTTCTTTCGACTCTATTACTCGGACCCACCGGACCCACCACGCCATCCATCAAAACCATATATCCGGTCACCCTTGTAGTTCGTTGTCAGATATGTTTTCCCGACCCCTTGTTCTTTGTCATTGTTCTACCTTACCCTGAACCCCCCTTGTAGTCCCATTGTTCCCAATTAGTTAGTTCCCACACATTGTACTCGACTTCCGCTTCCTCCGGAATTTGCTTAGTACAACACCATTACTTGTTGCTCTGCGCTTTGTATAAAACCCCCCTCATGTATGTCTGTTATTCTGCAATCAGATAATCACCTTCGATACTTGATTTCCTTCGCTCCATCTCCTGTTCTTAGCACAGCGAGTCTAGCAAGATCTCAGTCTCTCTCTCAGCCTTCCGTCTTCCGCTTTCCGCCTTCCGCCTCTGTTCCGACTCAAGTTCCGACCAAACCTCTGGTCCAGTACCTTCCGGCTTCCGGCTCATTTCCGAAATACCTAGGACGATAGTTCATTGGGGGCGCAACCTATAAGTTGAAGCCGCTGTCCTTTCCAGTTCCGACTTAGTGGAAATCTCGATACGTAACAGTATTATCTGATTCCCACCCGATAACTATCACTATGCCTCCTCGTACCACAGCTACTTCAGCTCGAGCAGGAGCTGTCGAAGCTCTCTCTTATTTTGGCAATCTTAGATCCGCAGCACCAAGGCACGCGGAACCCTCCAGCAGCTCTCGTGCCGACGATGAGCTTCCCGATGCTTTTCCGCAACGTTTCGAAGAAGTTCCCGACGCTAATCCCGACGACAATCCCGACTACGACGGGAATTCGACGAGTAGCAGCGGCGAACAAACAGCAGCGTCATTCCGACGCCCAGCTCCACCAGCACCACCTCCACCAGGACCACCTCCAGGCGGCCCACCAGGCGGCCCTCATGGCGGCCCACCCGGCGGTCCCCCAGGCGGTCCTCCCGGTGGTCCTCCACCTCCAATTCCACCTCAGATTCCCGCCAACCCAGTTCCGCCCGCGCCAGTTCCGGATCTTGCACAAGCCATCGCCATGCTAGCCGGACAACTCCAGCGCCCGGCCCAAGCACCACCACGCCCCAAGACAAAGGTCCGCGAACCAGATCAGTTCGACGGTTCCGACCCCAAGAAGCTCCAGCCATTTCTGGTTCAGCTTCAACTCAATTTCCGTGATCGACCCGACGCCTTTCCCGACGACGAACGAAAGGTCAATTATGCCCTTTCCTATCTCCGAGGCACGGCGCTCGACTATTTCGAACCCGCCCTCATGGATCCGTTCGCTCTCGTCGACTGGGCCGACGATTACACCAATTTCATTTCCGAACTCCGCAGCAACTTCGGACCATTTGATATGGAAGCCGATGCGGAAAACGAACTCGATAAGCTTCGCATGAAAGACACTCATAAGATAGCTAAATATATCGTCACGTTTCAGCAGCTCGCTCCTCGAGTCCAATGGGGAGAAGCCGCACTCCGACGCCAGTTTTACATGGGCTTGCCACCCCGCATCAAGGATGAAATTGCCCGGGTCGGAAAACCCGCCACCCTTACCGACCTCCGCAACCTCGCCCAATCCATCGATTCGCGCTACTGGGAAAGACACTCCGAGATTGCTCGTGAAACATCCACCCAGAGCAAGAATGACAAGTCTTCCGACAAGAAGTCTGATAAAGACAAGAAGAAGACCAATTCCGGAAACACCAACTCCGGAAACAACAACAACAACAGTTCCGGATCCAACTCCGGCAACCGGAACAACAACAACACCCCTCGGAACAACCAGGCCTCTGGTTCTAACACCAATGCCCGGAAGAGTACCCCGGATCTTTCCGACAAACTTGGGAAAGACGGGAAACTAACCCCTGTAGAACGCCAGCGTCGCATGGACAACAACCTTTGCCTCTTCTGCGGCAAAGGAGGTCACGTCGCTCGCGACTGCACTCGCGCTTCCGCCTCCGCTGCTAAGGCCAAAGGCCGCGCAGCAAAGACGGAAGAGAAGTCCGAAGCGGTTCCCGCTGCGGATTCAAAAAAATAGTCAGCAGTCCTCCAGCCTCCGCACGAGCTGAGGGCTGTGTTGACCCCATTCGTGCGACAAACGAGGTTAAACTCAACGCATCCGCTCTTTCGTCCTCCGACTCTCTCTCTGTTCCGCTCACTTCCGACACCATTTCCGCACCCCCGTTCACAGCACTGGTCGACTCCGGTTCGACTCATTGTTTCCTCGATTCCGACTTTGTTTTGAAACATAAACTTCCGACCCGCAACATCCCGACTATTCCGCTCCGCCTTTTCGACGGGTCTTCCAACACGGGAATTTCCCAAGTTGTGGATCTGTCTATCCGTTTCGCTACTGGGGACAACCATGAAGTTACGTTTTACGTTACTCCGCTAGATGCTAGCTGCTCCGTTGTACTAGGACACAATTGGCTCACCCGATATAATCCGTCGATTAACTGGGCATTGGGTCAAATACAGTTCCGTACCCCGGATCAACTTCCGTCTATTCCGACGTCGTCCGCAAAGATGGCTCAGGCCTCTTCCGCAACTCCGCTCGTGGATTCAGTTCCGCACTCCGGTCCCGCTTTAGCACCTCCGCCCCTCGAAGCTCCTCGAATTGCGCTCGTTTCCGCCACCGCTTTCCGTGTATTGCAACGGCAAGATGATACGACCGCTTCCAGCTTCACCTCTCCGATTCGGCTTCAGTCAAGGCTCGTTCCGCCTCGACTTCCGCTCCGGTCGACATGAGCTCAGTTCCGGAAGAATATCGTGACTTCCCGGACGTGTTCAATAAGGCCAAAGCCGACAAACCTGCTGAACATCGACCTTACGATCTGAAGATAGATTTGGAAGAAGGAGCATCTCCGCCCCTTGGCCCGATCTACTCTCTTTCGCAAAGTGAACTCCTAACTCTCCGAGAGTTCGTCGATGAACATCTCAACATGGGCTTTATCCGCCCTTCGCTGTCTCCGCACGGCGCTCCGGTCCTCTTCGTCAAGAAGAAGGATGGATCTCTCCGCCTCTGCGTCGATTTCCGCGGACTCAATGCCCTCACTAAAAAGGACAAATATCCGCTTCCGCGCATTTCCGATTTACTCGACACTCCCCGCAGAGCGAAGATCTACACCAAAATTGACCTACGGCACGCTTATCACCTTGTCCGCATCCGGGAAGGTGACGAGTGGAAAACCACCTTCCGCACCCGCTACGGCGCTTTGAGTGGGTTGTCATGCCTTTTGGTCTAACCAACGCTCCCGCCGCTTTTCAGCGATTCATGAACGACGTATTTTCCGACCTCCTCGACGTATGCGTTCTAGTCTACATTGACGACATCCTCATCTATTCCGACACACCGGAAAAACATCGGGAACATGTCCGCGAAGTACTCCGCCGCCTACGCAAACACCATCTCTACGCAAAAGCAGAGAAATGCGAATGGCATCGCGACACGGTCGAATACCTCGGCTACATCCTCTCTCCAACAGGTCTTACCATGGCAGAGGACAAGGTCAAGGCAATTCAAGAATGGCCGGAACCCCGACGTGTTAAGGATGTGCAGTCTTTCCTTGGCTTCGCCAACTTTTACCGGCGTTTCATTTATAATTTTTCCGACATTACTGTTCCGCTCACGCGTCTCACCAGGAAGGGTGCCCCATGGAATTTCACACCGGAATGCCGTTCCGCATTTGAAGCCCTCAAATCGGCCTTCACCACGGCTCCCATACTCGGTTTCTGGATTCCTGATGCCCAACTTGTACTCGAAACCGACGCTTCTGACTACGCGCTAGCCGCCATTCTTTCCATCATTTCACCCGACGACGGAGAAATTCATCCGATCGCCTTTCATTCCCGCACCTTTTCCGCCCCGGAACTCAACTACGACGTCCACGATAAGGAACTACTTGCGATTTTCGAAGCCTTCAAAATTGGAGACATTACCTCGAAGGTCCAACTTATCCATCGACGTTGTAACGGATCATAAGAACCTTGAGTATTTTGCAACCACTAAGATTTTGACTCGCCGTCAAGTCCGCTGGTCTGAATACCTCTCACAGTTCAACATGGTGATCCGTTTCCGCCCCGGAAAGCTCGGAGCAAAACCCGACGCGCTCACTAGACGTTGGGACGTCTACCCAAAAGAGGGAAGTAGCGACTATGCCAGCGTTAATCCGCACAATTTCCGCCCAGTATTCTCCACTGAGCAACTGGCATCGTCCCTGCGTGCCACAGCATTGCAGTTTCCACTACTCCGCGCCTCAATGATTATGGACACCGAGTCTCTCCATTCCGACATCCGTTCCGCACTCCGTTCCGACCCCACCTCCGCAGCCCACCTCGATAACCCCACCAGTCCTGGATGGTCCCTCGATTCCGACGGATTTCTCCGGTACAAGTCCCGGATTTACGTTCCGGACACCAACGATCTACGACTTCGCGTGCTCCAGCAAAGCCACGATCATCCGCTCTCAGGACACCAAGGCCAGAACAAGACCCTCGACATAATCCGACGTACCTATACTTGGCCTCTCCTCCGCACGATGGTCCAAGACTACTGCAAGTCATGCACCACCTGTATGCGAGCCAAGCCTCAACGTCACAAACCCTACGGCCTCCTGAAGCAACTTCCGATCCCGGAACAACCGTGGAATTCAATATCCATGGATTTCATTGAGAAACTTCCTAAGTCATCCGGCTATGATACCATTCTAGTGATCGTTGACCGCCTCACAAAGCAGTCCATCTTTATTCCGACCTACGACACCATAACTTCCGCCCAGCTCGCACAGCTCTTTGTGCTCCACGTCTTTTCCAAGCACGGAATACCTTCCCATGTCACTTCCGACCGTGGATCCGAATTTGTGTCCTCCTTTTTCCGCACACTCGGCAAGGCTCTCGACATGAAGCTCCACTTCACTTCCGGTTATCACCCCGAAGGAGACGGACAAACGGAACGTACTAATCAGACCCTTGAGCAGTATCTCCGCGTCTATTGCAACTACCAACATAGCAATTGGTCCGACCTTCTTCCGCTCGCGGAATTTGCCTACAACAACGCGCCTTCCGCTACCACCGGAATTTCACCCTTTTATGCCAACAAGGGCTACCACCCGAATCTCGCCATCCACCCTGAACGCGACCTCGCCTCTGCAAGAGCCCGAGATTTCGTTGTGGAACTTGACGACCTTCACCAGCACCTCCGAGAGAACATTACCGCTGCCCAGAAGAGATACCAAACTTCCGCCGATCGGAAACGCCTTCCGCAACCGGCATTCGAGATAGGCGACAAAGCCTTTGTCAAAGCGGAAAACTTCCGCACCACTCGCCCCTCGAAGAAGCTCTCTGAGAAATACCTGGTCCTTACGAGATCATCGCTAAGGCCGGCAGTCGTTCTTTCACCCTCAGACTTCCTGACAATATGCGCGCAGTACATCCGGTATTCCATGTCTCCATGCTTGAACCCGCAGTTCCGAATACAATTCCGAATCGAGAACAACCTCCGCCTCCGCCAGTCGTCATCGACGGAGAACCGGAATATGAGATTTCGGAAATTCTCAACTCCAAGCTCGACAGAAGATACCGCTGCCAACTCCAGTACCTAGTCAAGTGGGCAGGCTATGAAAACACTGACGAAGAGACTTCGTGGATTTCCGCCACGGAACTTGACCACGCCTCTGACCTCGTCTCTGATTTCCACAAGTCATATCCTGACAAGCCTGGCCCCATTCCCGCGCCCTAGTCATTTCCGACCTCATTTCCGACCTCATTTCCGACACCATTGCTTTCACAGTTCTCAGGACATTTATCAAAAAAAAAAAAAAACGATTAATCTTCCGATATCCTATTTTCCGACACTTCAAGAAATTATCTACAGGTTTTTCGACATCTACTCCTCCCTCATGGTCTCCGCCTCGACCTCCCTTTCCGCTTCCGGATCTTTCTCCGACCCTCCTACCTCGGCGATCACCAACTCCGTGTCTACCCGTTCCCTCGTTTCCGCCCCGTTCTCCTCCTGCACCCGCGGTTCCATCCTTTCCCGGACCATCTCGTTCCGCCACCGGTACTCGCGCTTGAACTGCTCCAAGACCGCCGACATGACGGTCATCTGGTTCTGGAATGACAGCAGCTGCTGTTCCTGAACCGCCGCCATACCCGCAAGCAGGTTCCGGATCCCGCGTTGGTTTTTCCGGATCCCCCTCAGCGACTCAGCGATGTCAAGCAGCGGAGACGCCATGCTGAAGCGGTTAAGCACAGCTGTCTCCGATGTTCCGGTCACCGGAAACCCTTCCGCCTTCTTCCCGCTTGGTCCTGGTTTTGACTTGGGGGTTTCAGGCCCCTCGGTCTCAACCCTGCGCCGTTTCCGCTCCACCCTCGCGGCACACCCATCCACCACGCAACGGCACTTCTTGTCCCGGCACCGTTCGCAGGCCGTCTCCCGCGGATTTTCCGACCACACGCACTCCAGGCCCTTGACCTCACACGTATCGCAAGGAGCCTTCTCCTCCTCACCGTCCCTGGTCTTCCTTTTCCGGGTCGCAGGATTTTCCGGCCCCAGCTCTCGCAACTCCAGTATCCGAGCCAGTTTCTCTTTCCGAGCCTGCTGGAACTCGTCCGCCCTCCGTTTCCGCTCCTCAACTACGTTCGGCATGGGAGCACTTTCTTTTTGCTTCCCCTTGCCCTCTGGAGTCGGCGTACTTTCCACTTCCGACTCCCCCTCGGAATCGGCAACTCTCTGGCAGTTCTCTGTGAGCTCCGGAACCTCCCCACGACATTTCCGACTCACCCGGAACCTCCCTGCCTTTTCCGCCACGGCCTTTTCTTCCGCAGCCTTTTCGGCCGCATCCCGTTTCCGTTGTTCTTCACGGGCGCGCGACTCCTCCTCGCGACGCTTACGGTCACGCTCCTCCTTCTCCTTCCGTTCCTGCTCCCGACGCTCCAGTTCCTTGCGCTCCTCCTCCAGCCGCTCCCTCTCTTTCCGCGCGGCTTCCTCGGCCTCGCGCTTCTCGGCCAGTTCCTTCTGCGCAAGAATATCAGCAAAGTGCTGCTTCATCTCGGCACTGGACATTTTAGAGAAATCGACTGAAGAGCTCATGATGGAGTAAACAGAAGACGCGTCTTGTTTCCCGCCTATATTTCAAACTCCGACGCGTTTGTTCACAGGTCACGTGATTCCGACTTGTGGTCTCGCGGGGCTCGACTTTAGAAGGGAGATACTGTTACGACCGTTCATTTCCGATTTCCGACCCTCAGTTTCCGCCACTCCTTCCGCCCCTCCAATAGTTCCGCACAACGTTCCGCCCCTCCGACATTTCCGACATTCCGCCCCTTGTACATTTCCCTTGTTCTTTCGACTCTATTACTCGGACCCACCGGACCCACCACGCCATCCATCAAAACCATATATCCGGTCACCCTTGTAGTTCGTTGTCAGATATGTTTTCCCGACCCCTTGTTCTTTGTCATTGTTCTACCTTACCCTGAACCCCCCTTGTAGTCCCATTGTTCCCAATTAGTTAGTTCCCACACATTGTACTCGACTTCCGCTTCCTCCGGAATTTGCTTAGTACAACACCATTACTTGTTGCTCTGCGCTTTGTATAAAACCCCCCTCATGTATGTCTGTTATTCTGCAATCAGATAATCACCTTCGATACTTGATTTCCTTCGCTCCATCTCCTGTTCTTAGCACAGCGAGTCTAGCAAGATCTCAGTCTCTCTCTCAGCCTTCCGTCTTCCGCTTTCCGCCTTCCGCCTCTGTTCCGACTCAAGTTCCGACCAAACCTCTGGTCCAGTACCTTCCGGCTTCCGGCTCATTTCCGAAATACCTAGGACGATAGTTCATTGGGGGCGCAACCTATAAGTTGAAGCCGCTGTCCTTTCCAGTTCCGACTTAGTGGAAATCTCGATACGTAACAGTCAGGCGGTAAATGCAATGAGGTTGATTACCTTCGTGCTGGAGGCTGTTGAGGATGATGCTAGGTGCGAGAGGCTGGTGAGCCAGGTCAAGGAGAGCCTCGCAGCAGAGGGGAACCTGCTCTTGGCCAAAATCATAGAGGCCACAACACTAATCAACAAGGCCACCTTGGCAGCCAAGACCATGGCCAGACTCTCTAGCTGGGTCACTGAGGATGCGGCGGTGGTAGTTCATTTTAGAATTGATATCAGATATATCAGAATAGATGTATTATGAATGCTCAGGGAGTAGGGTATCCTTCGTGCACAGGGGTGCACGATGTATGTGTGAGCTGACTAAGCCCTGTGGAGTGAGCATCTCACCAGTTGGAGTAGGTCACGTGACCGAGTCGAGGAGGAAATAGGCGATAACAGAGGAACAAGGGGTCCAAAGTGTTCGCTTTTGGAACAGTATAGTGTAACCAGTTATAGTAGACTCTCAACAAAGAATTAGAGAAAACTATCCAGAATTAAGTTCTGTAGCTATCAAACAAGTCTACAGTGACTTCAGGGGGTGAAACAGTGTTTTTCTGGATGTTTTGTTCGTACATTTATGGTGGCTACTTATACTATAATAGTTGCGACTACCAGTGTTCAAGATAGTGAGTGAATGGGTCAGGATAATGTCCTTTGACATGGAAAATGCTCCACAGGGCGCATACAGCTGTGGGGCAAGAGCTGGGACCTTGGAGCAGCATACAAAGTCCCTTTCAACATGAAATATAGTTTGTAATCAGTGGGGCTAGTCAGGGGAATAGAATAGAAAATAATCTTGTGTCTCCTGTGCTGTGTGCCTACAGCAGCCTTGGCAAGGCATTTGCCATCTCTGTACCTCTCTCCTGAGGTAGCTATTCAGTACGTCCATAGATAGGACTATATACTGTAATTTCCATCGTGTCTGATGTCCCTGTATGGCACTATTATTTCCATAGCAATTTATTCTTCTGACCAGGGCCCAGGTGCCTGCTTTCTAGGGCAGGCACTGTTACTGGTGCATGGATGATCTCTCCCAGGTAGTTAGCTCAGTTAGACATTGTTTTAGACCTTAGAATAATGTGTGATAATTATCCCATTTATTCTAACAGTTCAATCTATACAAACTACGTCAAACACAGTTGTCAGCTCGGCAACCTAGCTCAATGAAACCTCGACCATGTACAGGGACACCATCCTGAAGGCCTCAACGATGGCACAGCAGACGCCGGCCAGCACCACCACCCTCAATGCTAGAGTTCGTGTGAGGGAGGGCATCAAGCAGAGGCAGGTGCTTGTGGATGCTGTGAATGCAGTGGAATGCGTGCTCACAGACCTAGACAATGCTGCCCTAGCATCCAAGGCAAATGGTATTTGTCAGGGGAACACCAATCACACACTGCTTTATCGCAATGCACATTATTGCAGTGTGCATTATCACATGCATTATCACAGCGTGTTGTTGGTGGCCCCTGGGCTTCTCCTAGCCTTTGGCATCCTTCTGTTTTGTGTTCCATTTATTTCCCTTCCTGTTCCGGCCCCTTCCGACATCGTTCCTTCCTTATCTGTCCAGCCCTGTTATCGCTGGTGTGTGATTGCTTATGTAACTCGGGCATTCGGTGATTGGGCTAGCATGCCCAAGTTTACTTATAGTCGTAGTTAGGTGGTGAAGGGGTTCCTTAGAGTTTTCTCTTTGGATCCCCCTTTGCCAGGTATGTCTGTGTCCTGTATATAGTTCTCTATCTTACTTTGGATCCCCCTTCGCCAGTTCGCCGCTTGAGTGTAGAGCGTCTGCCTAGGTTGCCCTTATAGTAGAAAACTCTCTCTAGAGCACCGGTTGTGAAATTGCCCGACTTCAAATCGAACACCCTTCGAAAGCAGCGATTTTAGCAATACTTTCTCATACCCTCTAACACTTGCCATGGACAACTTGCCATCTGCTGCTGAAGTTTTGGACCGCTTGGTGATGATAGAGCAAGAGTTGATGAGAGAGAGGCAGGAAAAACAAGATCTGGAGATGAGGTTGAACACCCTGCAGGCTACGACCACTGGGCTGATGGCTGGACTCCCTAGCCGCGTTCACGCCTCCTCAAAGCGAACAGCTGAGCCAGCAAAGCTCTCTGAATACGATGGGGATGGTGCAAATGGTCGCAACTTCATCCAGTCGTGCAGCCTCTACCTGGGTGTGTGTGCGAGTGACTTCCCAGATGAGCAGTCGCAGATCCTTTGGGCGATGTCCTTCATGAAAACAGGGAGGGCTGTGACTTTTGCCACTTGCCCATTCACTCATGAAGCAAAGCATGGCGTGCCGCTCTACGTGACCTGGAAGGATTTTGTTGAAGCATTTCGCCAGCAGTTGTACCCCCTACATGAGGCCACCGATGCGATGAATCAACTGGAATTGCGCCAGTACCACCAGGGCAAGCATTCAGTTGACGAATACATCAATGGGTTCGAAGAGCTGGTTGAGAAGGCTGAATACACAGATGGGCAATCAATTGTGATGAAGTTCTGTCGAGGTCTTTGTAAGAGAGTAGTATATCTTAGAACCTTGTGTCACAAGGGCAAGCGGAACTCGACCAAGATGTGGTTATTCCGTGTGCTACGTAGTGACAGTGTAAGGTAAGATCTGGGGAACCGCCGCACGGTTCCCACACAAGAACTGTACAGTGATTAGCTAAGCTATTCCAGTAGCATGCTCATAGATGGACCTGGTGAGGTCCTCAGAGTCCGCATCTGACATGGGAATGTCAGTGTATGGAGACGGCAGCGGGTGCGGGTCTGTCGGGATCTCCGGGCTGTCGGCAGGGACATGGGGCGGGGAATTGATACCCATGTCCTGCTGAAAGGTCGCTTCGGCAACCGGGTCATGGGCTGGTGAGGGGCCGCGAGTGACAGCTAGCTCATGGTCTAGCTGTGCTCGGGTGGCTGTTGATGCCTCTGCAGCCATGATTGCCACCTTGTGGCGGTCCCGCAGGGCTGCCAGTCGCAGCTTTTCCTGCCCTATTTGGGCCAGCGCGCTGAACGTCATCCCAGATAGGTTGTGCTGGACGAATAGTTCGATCCGGGGTGTGCTGTCCTGGGTCACGCCGCCGTATCTGGCAAGCCAGCAGGTGACCTCATCCAGAGGGATGTCCCGGGCCGAGTGACCTCGGATGGGGAACATCCCGGTGATCGACGCCCTTAGGGTGTCGCCGATGGTGTAACTGATAACTTCCTCACGAAGCCCGTGTGGGATGGGAATGTTCCTGAGTGCCCACGGCTCGTGCTCAACTGTCGGAATGATCACTGGATCGAAATAGTCCTCCCTGAACCTGCCCCTCTCTGAGTCATCCCACGCCAACGCTGCCTCATTCTTCATCAGCACCTCAAACACCAGATTCACTTCCTCCTCCCAAAGAAACCCTTTCTTCACCAGCTCAAAAGTGTCCCATCTCTCCCTCATAAGCCGGGACCCAAAAACAACTGGCGCTGGAGGATGCGGAGACAAGCATGGTAGTGTAAGCAGCGGATTGGAAGGAAAGCACCTCTTCAGCCATGCTTGTTCTGGGCGCGTAGTTGCCACTGGCTGAACTTTCCTGGTGCCGGCTTATATTTCAGCCCCAGCGCTGGCGTCGTGAAGTCATAGACAGCCCGTAAGTAGTGGGATGCCATCGGCAGGGTGGCTGAGAACAGCAACAGAATGCTGGCCCTACTAGCGGAACCTGAAACTGGCAAAGAAGATGGCGCTGTCAGCACCAGATGCGCCTGGTGGTGCCCTCCTGTGTGGTGTGGTGCCATTGGCACCCATATTCGACGACCTGGCTTCTTTGGATCAAAGATAATCAATGTCTCCCCAACGTCCTCTGTATCGCATTGTGCTGCCATCTGGAACGGCCGACCTAGTAACAGACGGTAAGGCGCTTTCTTGATGATCCACGCATGGATGAAGATGCTGATTCCCGCAATAGTGAGTTCTACGTTTTCCACCACTCCCATGTTTGTCTTGGTGCCCCCATTGGCATCCCGCATATTCAGCTTCAGGTCGGGATTCCAAGGTAGGTTCAGCTCTTTAACCGCCTCCTGGCTGATACACACTAACTCTGCTCCAGAGTTGTACAGGCCGACTTCGTTAAATTGCCCAGCAACTTTGACAGGGAGCTCCATGATCGGCGACGAGTAGACCAGTGCCAATGTCGCTAAAAGGCTGTCCGAGGTGAGTGAAGATGGCAACTCAGGGGAAAGAGAGTAAGCGGCAGTTCTGTTTACTTTACAGAAGTCGACAGTATACTTGCGAAAATCTGGTGACAATGCCATTAGCTCCACTGTTGAAACATCAGCCCTTGCCCCCATAACTCGTTCGAAAACCCTTTGCACCGCACTTGTATCGTTGCACTTGGACTTGTAGGTGTACTGCGATGGCTTCCGGTCTGTGTTGGCTGACCCTGGCGTTTCGCAGTGGCCTCATCCATAGTCACGATCGCTGGATACACCCCCCTCATCTCCTTCGGTACATCCTCCGCCTTGCTACTGTGTCCCTCCTCCATGACCCCTAAACCATCTTCTTCATCCACCGGGTCCACCTGCAAGAATGCTACAGCCGCTCCCTGTGCCACCAATGCCTGGGCCTGGTCCACTACGAACTTGATTCCCTTTGGGTCATTAAGGATGCGTGAACCATTGGGCCACCGATAGAACCCCTGCTCGCTGACAATGACCTTCCCCATCCGTACATATTCCAGCCCGATCAGGCACTCTCTAGGCATGCATCCTGCACAGTTGGAGGCTTTGCAAGCAGGGAAAGTCTGTCCTACCTGTTGGGGTGGGAAGGGTGGCCCTCGTGGTAAGTGCGGCGCATTCGCTGGTGCCAAGGCATAGGCTGCCAGCGTCTTCAAGAAATTGATGTAACTGGGTTGTTTTGAGAGAATCTGAAAGTACGTAGTAGCATAGGCTTCCTCCTTGACTTTATAGCTGTGGAGCTTCTCCAATAGGTCAGTGACATCCGACGGCCACTATGATGGCAGGCGGACCATCTTCTTGATAACTTGTGAGTCCCCCGCTACTCCCAGGGACTGTATGCTAGCGCTTGGAGTAGGCAAGACAGAAGGTAGGACTCGATGAAATGCGTTGCTATTGAAAATGTAACACCCAGCTTTATAGACATCTGCAATTGTGAACGGGTCGTCTAGCGGATGGTCCGGCTTGATGATCCCAAGCCGCCTCTCCAGCTGTTCTTGGGTGCTGGGGTGGGAGCCAAACCAGTAGTAATGGGCTGCCTCCTTCTCCGAGGGCTGCTTATCGTTGATAAGGTAGGCTGCCTTTCCCTGAAAATCACGGTGGTATACGCGTAACTCCGTATCCAGTGTGATAACTTTAGCAGCAGATGTATGGATGAAGGTATCAAGAGTGGCACATGTACACTGCTTGGTCTGGAATGCCCCTCCAAAGGCCTCCTTGATTGCCACGCTGAACACATCCCAATCTTCATTGGCATATCCCTTGAAGGCTTCGAAGGTGAGACACTGAGACCGATCAATGTAGTGAAACATAAATTTGACCCATTCTGTTTTGGGGAGCTGTGCATCATCAGCACAATGCTTGTATACTTCTAGGAACTCAGCAATGGCGTCCTCATCTCCATTAAACATCGTCGGTGCTTTCTTCGACCTGGGCGCCGGCATAGCTGCCTTTCCGATAAGTTGGGCCATGGCGGGTAGAATGACTGTTGTAGGCTGTTGAGGAATGGCAGGTGGACTGAAGGGATCTGGAATTGAAGAGACTGGCCGGGGAATGCAAGATGGTGATATCACAGCGCTTCGAAGGAGCCGATCACTCGCAGGAGGGAGAGGCCGTGAGTGTCTAGGAATGTTGGAAGAAGAAGAGCTGGGACAAGATGAGAAAAAGCAGTGTGTAGCTCTGAGCTGAGACTTTTAATCTCAAAGGTTTTGAGGTTTGACCATGCGTGAGGCTCGAATATGTAAGTATCCTACGTGCTGTAGGCCTAGATGCTAGCATGACCTCAAGATCGCATGAGCTAGCTTAGGAGTGTGAGTAAGGTGCGGGAAATAAGATGCTTCTCTAAAGCTACGTACAAGCCTAGTTATAGGAAAAGAACAATGAGCTGCACAGTGGCACGAGTGGAAAATATGCAGATGGTGGACAAAGGTACGATCAGTGGACCATATACGTGAGTGGACAGGGTGGAAGGTGGATACATGCAGACACAATACCATCAGTGGGCTGCATCAAACAAGGCACACGTGTGTGAAACAAAAAAGAAAAGGGGCAGAGGAATAGTGTCCAAATCCTAATCACTATGAATCTAAAAATAGAACATCAAGACAAATCAAGAAATAGACCGTATCTGAAATCACCGTACAGGGAGCTACGCTCCCTTACAGGAGTTCCTATCCCACTTCAACTTCAACACTGTACATGGTGACGGTGTTGAAAACAAGGTCACAGACTGTCTGTCTTGAGAGCGACACGAGTGACGACAGTCACCCAGGGCACATCTTTGTAAATGCAGACAAGTGCCTTGACCAAGACAGGGAGCTGCTGCCCACCAATAGATGTTGGGTGCATATGTGCACCAGGCTCCAAACCTAACATTTCTGTTGTTATTTCTTTCGATTTTGACCTGAAACTATGCGGACATTCACTCTATGCCTTTCACAATTTTCTTTGATTTTTTCGAGGCTGTATTACTACTCCTTTTCATGTTCTGTCCAACAGACCCTTTGTGGGTGCTTGTGGACAAGTTTCCTTTTTGAGCTGCAGCTGTTCACTAACGTGTTACGTTCTATGGGCGCTTATCACGGCACACCAGTGCCTCAAGGGCGCTTAAGTGCCGGAACTTCGTATATGCGAGTGAAACAAGCCCATGCACAGCCTCCCCTCCTCAGTGTTGACTATCACTGAGGAGGTGAGTTTAATAGTGTACTTTCATAGTATGAAACTGAAAAAACATGTAGAACATTAAATAGGTAGCATTCCTTTATATTACTAGTGTTGACTATCACTGAGGAGAACATTAAATAGTTTATTAATCTCCTGCAAGTCCCATCGTTCATATCTGGCATATAACTTCCTACTTGCCCAAACCGAGTTCCTACAATAGATACATCAAACTACAGGCAGCAGCAGTGAGACAGTAGATTTGCCTTGCTGAGAAAACAGAGACGCAGACCACCGAGGCCGCTGCATTACACAGAGGCCCTTCACAGGACCCAGAGACGAATGTCATCTCTGACAGCGATGATGATGTTCACGCCATTGCTGCAGGCAATGATGGCACGCCTCTGTGCATGCATGTCAAGGGAGATATGGGCCTACCGAAGGTCTATTGACGGTGAGCCCAAGTTTGAAGTCTCAGAAATCCTCAACTCCAAAATGATAATAGATGAAGAGCTGCAAGGTACTCTACCTTAGGTGGACTGGTTATGAGGGTACCAACAAAGAAACCTTATGGATCCTTGCTTCCAAGCTTGATGTTAAGAACATAAGTTGTACTTAAGGCTCAACCTGAGGGCCGCGCCGAGGTTCTGGAACAGATGGCTTGGCTTCAACTTTGTAGGTGTTACGACTGTGCATTTCCGATTTCCGACCTTCAGTTCTGCAACCTTTCCGCCCCTCCGATAATTCCGACGTTCTGCCCCTTGTTCTACTCCCTTGTTCCTCCGGCTCTATTACTCGGACCCACCGGACCCGCTTCATCGTTCATCAAGACCATATGTCCGGCCCTCCTTGTGTTTTGTTGTCCCATATGTTTTCCCTGTTGAAAGTATCGAGGAAACATGACATCAACACATTAATCATAACAACACAAATCCACATCAGAACCGACACGTCGATGATTCCTCCTAACGCATATACACTACAATGACTCATGCCCGAGATTGCCGGACTATCACATGCCCACTCGACCCAACCCAATTCCAGCCGCCGACCGTTCCGACATCACAGGAACACACAACACATGTTACCGTAGTCTAGAACACTCCAGAAACCCCTTCCAAGAGCGCCGAGCCTGAGCCAGATGGCACGCATCCCATAATCACGTGACCCAATCAAGGGACGCGACGTGTCGAGCCAACCCTACCCATATCTAGACCACGTCCCCTATCCATCTCCAAAAGACCGTTCCCTTATCCTATTTTACACTCCATGCCCAGCCCAACTTGTACAATGCGCGTCGACACCCCTATCGACGACTATGCACCGCTCCCCCCATTCCACCTTTCTCTTAGTACTACTCCACAAGGTTCTTGACCACCAAGTACTACCAATAACTGATAAATACCTAGCTTCATGTACCATAAATGAGCAGTGAAAATCACAACTCATTTCGCTCCACACCATAGTAGTTAAACTTCCAGTTAGCATAAATCATAAGACACACACATATATTGTGTGCACAGATATTCTTGCAACTTTAAGTTCCACTCGATTTATCTCACAATTGAGAGATTAAATCACATTATCTTCGATAACATTTCTAATACTAACAAGATTCCCGACCCCTTGTTCTTTGCCATTGTTTTACTTTACCCTGAACCTGTTAGGGATCGTCCACAAAGTAGCTACCTATTTATGAACATTTACTAGGTAGTTAATTAGTTTCAAATGTCCTCAAGAAAGGTTGTATTAATATTTCTATGCTACACTCACATTGGGTCCACAAGATACAACAATCTCTTGATAGTTTAGCTAAGAATCACCCACGATCACATGACTATCACATGACCTCAAAAAACAGCTCAAAGTCACCTGATCACCCACAGTCACCTGACAATCACCTGACCTCAAAGTCACCTGATTATCTACAGTCACCTGACAATCACCTGACCTCAAAGTCACTTGATTACCTACGGTCACCTGACAATCACATGACACAGTCACATGACCTCAATCCAGCTTGAAGTCACATGACTTTCCTTCGTCACATGATAATCACATGAGCATGGGAGTTTCTTACATACTCTTAGCTTTACTGTCACAGAGCTGTGACTTTAACCCAATATAGCAATAGAACCTTCCACAGCCTTCCAATAGTTTCCAAACCTTTCCTGAAGCTTCTCTAAGCTTCCACAAGGTTCTTCACAGTAGTAGAAGCCTCTACAAGGTTCCTAGCAGTAGTTACATAAGCTAGATAGATGCAGTATAAATAGCCTGCAGTTTTAGCAGTGAAGCAATCAATCATCTTTCACCCAAACCACTCATACCTTGAGTAACTGAAGTGTGACTTCAACACAGCCTTGTACCGAAGTACTGGCTCACTGACTTGGCTACAGTCTAAGATTGCAGCAACTCTGATTGGCTCTGAGAAGTACAAGAGTGCTCTATTTTAATTGCAGCAGGCTCTGACTAATCGCGCTGCGAACAGCAACATTACTAAGAGTAACTGATTAGTAATCCTGTACCATTAGACGCCACTCTGAGCAGTGATCTAATAGACTTGGTTATTAGTTATTCAATTCACGCAATAGTTTATTAACTTAACTCTGAGTTAAGTGGGTTAATAGCCTTTTGAGTAATTGATCTTTCTTGATCAATCAACGCACTGCAGATATTAACCTAACTCAGGGTAAGTGAGTTAATATCCTACGTTTGTTGAGTTGGAAAACCAGAAAAGCCACAAGAATAGTGACATACTTGAACTGAGGAAGAGTTCAAGCGCAGAACTATGTTTTCACGTCTTGGGGATTATTGTTGTCTTTAATTCACTCGACCCACGGTCCTAAGACTCTAAGTAGCTGTCCCCCTTAAAGTATCTGGACCCTTGGACGCCTAATAACATTCTTTGACCTCACAAAGTATTGCACAATCTAAGAACTACACGTGTTCAGTTAAATCTCTATTGCTACACTTCCTGTACCAATACTGATTCTGATTGTTCACCGGAGTATAATTTCTTAATTGGGTTCTCCGTTAAAATAGTTTCGAAGCTTGGGTGTGCTTGTAAAGTCAAATCTCTGATTGAACTTTAGAATTGTGTTTAACACCACAGTTTTACGTTTAGTTCAACGGGTTCCAAAACAGAACCCCCCTTGTAGTCCCATTGTTCCCAATTAGTTAGTTCCCACGTATTGGCTACATGACTTCCGCTCCCCCTGGAATTTGCTTAGTATCATCTCATTACATGTTGTCTCAGCTCTTTGTATAAAGGCCTGTCATGTATGTCTGTTATTCTGCAATCAGATAATCACCTTCGATACTTGATTTCCTTCGCTCCATCTCCTGTTCTTAGCACAGCGAGTCTAGCAAGACCTCCTTCTCTCCGCCTTCCGCTTCAGTTCCGACTCAAATTCCAACCAACCTTTAGTTCAGCACTTCCCGACTTCCGACTCATTTCCGAAATACTTAGGACGATAGTTCATTGGGGGCGCAACCTATAAGTTGAAGCCGCTTGTTACGATACAATCCGTCGTAAGGTTGACCGAGGTCAGGAGCGAAACCCGAGGTACGGTCCGAGGTTACGGGGCGAGGTTTGGATGGGGAAGTCGGAGAGGGACTAGGCTTCAGCTTATGTGCTGCGCCGACCCTACGCACGAGTCCCAACTTCGGAGGAACGAATAAGAGGCGAGGTTTGGCTTAAGAGGCGAGGCTTAGAAACTAACTAAGGATTGAAGTTATACAATAGTTGATTTTCAGACTGAGCAGTAGGAATGCATACAGGGGGGTTTATATATGGGGAGAGGGTATGAGTCAGGGGTGAACATATTAGTGGAGATCAGGGCGAGGTCAGGGCGAGGTAATATATGAATGATGCGTGATGGAGCAGAATCAGTAACTAAGGGAATACGGGCATGGGATCAAGGTCAGATATGAGCTCTACTCGGGCTCGGGCTCGAGCGCAGGATAAGAATCATATGTACTCGGGCACGAGTATCACAAGGCTCAGGCTCGGAAGAAAGTTATACCGGTAAGTAACCGGCCAAAGGCCGGGTTCTTACACCGCTGTCCTTTCCAGTTCCGACTTAGCGGAAATCTCGATATGTAACAGTATTATCTGATTCCCACCCGATAACTATCACTATGCCTCCCCGTACCACAGCTACTTCAGCTCGAGCAGGAGCTGTCGAAGCTCTCTCTTATTTTGGCAGTCTTAGATCCACAGCACCAAGGCACGCAGAACCTGTTAGCAACTCAGGGGCTATGGCAGGGAAGGTTTGGTCGAGTTCTTAGAAAGCTAGAATAAAATACACTCTCTCAGTGAATTTATTGTCACTGTTATATTAATACAATACCTAGAATCAAATACACTACATGATTTTCAGTCAACATGTTATGAGAATACAAAGAATACTACTCGCCTCTCTCAGTGAATTTATTGTCACTGTTATATTAATACAATACCTAGAATCAAATACACTACATGATTTTCAGTCAACATGTTATGAGAATACAAAGAATACTACTCGCCTCTCTCAGTGAATTTATTGTCACTGGGAGAGGAGTATTATTCTGTCTCAGAGAGCATATACGTGCACCCGGCCCTTTAGCGCCCAAGGGCTCGCGCATCGAAGTCATTTCAAACTCCGCTGGGTGCAGCTGCCTGTGAAAATAGAAATAACAGAATGAAATGGAAAGGTAGAGAGTGACTAGAAAATTTGGAAAATAAGCAGAGAAGTGAATGCATGGTACAAGAACAATATGAGAAAAGATTGAAACACCATACAATAAATCGAACATATTATGCTTGATTTTGGTGCAGGAGCATAAATGCACCCAACATGCCCCCTCAAGCTTAATATATTCCGATTCTCTCGTTGAGGATTCTCACTCTAGGACTAGGACGTCCTTTAGTGAGAAGATCGGCTAGCATGTGTTCCGTTGGCAGGTACACAAGCTTAATTTCTTTATCTTCGACTATATTTCGGATGAAATATAATCTAATGTTGAAATGTTTGGTCCTCATGTGTTGTTGAGTGCCATAGACAATGGCAATGGCTGATTGATTGTCTGAATAAAGTTTGATGGGACAATTCAGCGGTTGGAATACTTCAGAAATAAAGTGGCGCATCCATAAGGCTTCTTTGCTCGCATGAGTCAGAGCAACGAATTCGGCTTCAGTTGATGATAGGGCTACTATGGATTGTTTTTGGCAACTCCATGATACTGTCCCTCCATCAATCTGAAAAATATAAGCCGAATATGAGTGCCTGTGCTCTTGTGAAGCCCAATCCGCATCTGAATACCCAATGAGGCCATCTCGATTCTCCCCAAGTGTCAATTTGTAGTCTATCGTGCCTTTTAGATATTTAAAGACACATTTGACTGCATTCCAATGAGTTAAACCTGGGTTTTCGAGGAATTGAGAAAGTAATGACACTGCGAATGCAATGTCTGGTCGAGTGGCTACAGCTGCCCACATCAATGATCCTATTGCTTGTCTGTATGGAACTCTTGACATCTTCTGTTTGTCTTCGTCTGTGGAAGGGAATTGGTCCCTGGATAATTTAACGGCTGGGTCGAGAGGCGTGGAAAATGTTTTGGCATCATCCAGATTGAATTTTTTGATGATTTTCTGGATGTATGCGGCTTGTGATATTGCAATCGATTTGTTATTCCAATCTCTTTCGATTTTGAGGTTCAAAAGCCAGTGAATCTCGCCTAGATCTTTCATGCTGAAGATCTGGGCAAGATCATGCTTTACCCCATCGAGGATTGGTTGACTCTCAGCTGTGATAGTGAGGTCGTCTACTGCCGTTGCAATAATTGCATGCCCTCTCGGTCCACGTCTGAAAAATACAGCTCCATCCGAAGCTGAGAATCCTAACTTAAGAAATTCACCACTCAGACGTTTATACCATTCCCTTCCAGACTGTTTGAGGCCGTAAAGTGCTTTCTTCAGCAGGAGGACATCATCTTTGTCTCCGGTCTCATATCCATACGGCTGTCTCATGTAAATAGGTTCTGGCAGTGTAGCATTCAAATACGCACTGTCCACATCCATTTGGTGAATAGGCCAATTGTTCCTGGCAGCAATGGCACATATAATCCGTAAGGAAGTCATCCGAGCAACGGGTGCATAGGTTTCATTGTAGTCGACTCCAAAACTTTGTGTAAAGCCTTGGGCGACCATCCTTGATCTAGGTGTAATGGGTTTGCCTTCTGGATTACGTTTCCAGAGGAATACCCATCTATTTCCGACAATATTTGCCCCAGGAGGTGGTTTAACCACTTCCCATACACCTTTGTCGAGTAGCACCTTATACTCTTTATCCATTGATGCTTTCCACATAGGATCATTTAAGGCTTCATCTGCATTGCTAGGCTCAGTCTGATTCAAATCTGGCAGCACTTTATCTTTGTTTTGATCGGAGGTCGAAAGTGTACTGATGGCAAGGTTATAATCACTGATGCCGTCAGTTTCAGAGGGTAAATCTTGTTCGAATAATTTGTCTTGATGGTCCTCAATGTCCTCGTAAGCTAGTGTAGTGATGTCTGCACCAGCATGTCTCTTAGCTTGAGATCTTGTTACGGGACCACTTGAGGCCGGCTGCTCTTGCTGCTGATGGATCCTTTCGCTTCTCCTTGTTGGAGCAGCTTCTTTAGGTCTGACATCAACAGTCTGACTGGGTTGCAGCTCCTTCAGACGTTCCTCTGGTTCATCATCGTCAATTTCCTCGATCTTTGCCTCCTCACTGACTAAGCGACTAGGCATGGGTGCTGGCGCCAAAATGGCCTGTATCACTTTTCTGGACGTAGGTAGCTGTGACTCTTCAATAGAAATGATTGGAGCTTTGCCCCCCTTCATCTCTGAGTCAAATATAACATTCCGCTCGACAGAAACCTTCTGAGAGTCAGGCCAGTAGATGCAGTGACCATGGCTCTGTCCAGAGATTCCTATCCACCGAGCTCTTTTGGCACGGGCTGCTAGTTTGTTTCCCTCTTTGACTTTAACGTAGACTTCAATTCCCCACACGTATATGTCTTTCAGGTTCGGTTTCTCGTGATTGATCATTTCAAAAGGGGTTTTGTCTGGCAAAGCTCTTGTATGCGTCCTATTCCTAAGATAGTTGGCGTGCAAAATTGCATGCCCCCATAGGGTCTTAGGAAGACTTGATTCCAATAGCATGGCACGAGCTCTTTCAACTAGAGTTCGGTTTAGACGTTCAGCAACACCATTTGACTCTGGGGTGTCGTGCATGGTTAACCGATGCTTCGTGCCTTGCTTGGCTAAATGCTGTTCGAATTCCGAGCTTGTGTATTCGCCCCCTCTGTCAGAAACAAGTGCTTTGATATGCACATTCCTCTGTCGAAGCATCAAAGCCTCATAGAGTTTGTATTTTGAAAATGCCTCCGATTTGTTTGCCATCAAATAGATAACCGATTCCCTTGAGTAGTCATCGATGAAAGACACATAATAGGATTTCTTGTCAATTGTGGAGTGTCTTGCTGGTCCCCAGACATCAGAATAAATTCTGTCACCGAATTTTGAAGATCGGCTTCTGGGTTCCTGAGGAAGTGATTTACGTGCAATCTTGGCTTGAATGCACGCATCGCAAACAACCTTGTCACCTTTTGAGCTCAATTCAATGCCTAATATCATGCCACGGTTGAGCAAATGCTGTAGGGACTTTTGTGAAATGTGCCCCATTTTCTGATGTATCTCCATGGCTGACGCGCATATATGCGCTTCGGCACTTGTATGTTGTAAGTCAAATCGATATAAGCCATTCAGCTTTGGTGCTTGCATCAATATCCTGCCTTTGCGATTGGATATTGTGCATTTCTGATCGGCTATCTGAGTGTTATAGCCTGCATCATCGCACCGGCCGATCGAGATGAGGGTAACAGCCATTTTGGGCGCGTAGAACGTATCCTTCAATGTGATCTTCACAGTCTTATCTCCAATTATATTAGATAGCACGAGTGAGCCTGAACCGAAGGCATCAAAGTGCCTTTGTTGGCTGCACGAATTGTGCGCGGCTGTGAGAATGGACTGTAATCCCTCAATAAATTCTTGTGAGGGGTCATATGTGCGGTCGTTCCAGTGTCGAGGATAACAACAGTGTCCAAGGATAGACTACTCAAATTGGAGCAGTCAAAGTTGGTGAAAGCGGCTGGACTGCCACTCTCATCCTCCTCAGAAGACACTTCTTCGGCAACATTCGCCTTGGCTTTGCCCTTCTTCTTTTTGGCTTTCAATTATAATGTTCACCACACCGGGGGTCGCCAACAAGGTTCTCACTAGCAGTCCCATAGTATGTCAAAAAAATGTCTATGCTGAGAAATGCAAGAAGGAGCCAACCCAGTGTCTTAAATGCCAAAGATGACCACATGTTGTACACTGCTAAGGACACGACACCTGCGGAACGTGCGGAGAGTGGCACAAGACCTCTCTGTCTGTGATCAAACCAAGCAGCACTGTGTCTCTTGCAGGTCAAATGATCATCCCAGTTGGGCTAGGTCATGCCCTACATTTATGCGCAAGTGTGTGGAGCTGGACACCAGTGTAGAGGACAGGAATTATAGGGGTAGTAGGACTGGACTTGGTGCTCAAACGAATAGACTAGAAATCAATTCACTCCCTCAGTGAATTTAGTTGTCACTAATTATATTATACACTACCTAGAAATCAATTCACTACAAGATTTCTGGGTCAACAAACTCAGATGTCCAGGACCTCAGGCGACAAATTGTCGCCCAGCACCACAATTCACGGGTCGCTGGTCATCCTGGGCGATGGAAGACCCTTGAACTTGTCTCATGAAATTACTGGTGGCCCCACATGTCGTGGTATATTGGGGAGTACTCCAAGACGTGCGATTTATGCCTGTGAACAAAGGCACGAAGGCAGCCACCCCTCGGTGAACTCCATCCACTCCCTGTCCCTGAAGCTTGCTGGGACATGATCAGTGTTGACTTCATTGTGGAACTGCCTGATGCACATGGCTACGATGCTGTGATGAATGTAGTGGACTCGGTCTCCAAGCGGGCACACTTCATCCACACCAACACCATGATCACCGCAGCTGGAGCAGTGCGACTTTTCCCACACCATGTCTGGAAGCTGCATGGCCTCCCATGAACAGTGGTGTCAGATCGTGGGGTCCAGTTCATGTGTGAATTAACTCGTGAGCTTTATCGCCTGCTGGGAATTCACATCGCAGCCTCCACAGCATACCACCCACAGACTGATGGACAGATGGAGTGACTCAATCAAGAGCTAGAGCAGTACCTTCGACTCTTTGTCAATGAGTGACAAGACAACTGGGATGACCTCTTGCCCATGGCTGAGTTCCAGTACAACAACCATGTGCATGCTTCCACTCGTCAATCACCCTTCATGCTGGACACTGGGTGGCACCCACAAATGGGCTTTGAACCACATCAACCTCCATCAAACCTTGAGTCTGTCAATGAATTCAAGGAATGCATGGAGGAGTCACTGTCAGAAGCAAAGTCAGCACTGGCAAAGTTGAAGGAGGGAAACATACTATAATCGCCGACATGAACCAGCACCTACATTTTCACCGGGTGACAAGGTTTACCTCGATGCAAGTGATATACACACCACCCGTCCTTCAAAAAAGCTAGCTCATCGGCGACTTGGCCCCTACATTGTCGAATGCCAAGTTGGGTCACAAGCCTACTGTCTCTGCCTCCCGAGGTCTCTGAGTCACCTCCACCCCGTTTTCCCTGTCATTAAGCTCACTCCTGCTCCATCTGATCCAATCCTGGGTCGGCGACCATCCCCACCACCTCCACCCATCATTAGAGAGGGTGATGAGCACTTTGAAGTTGAACAGGTGTTAGCCAGTCGCATGCAAGCAAATCACCTCCAGTTCCTCATCAAGTGGAAGGGGTATGGCTATGAAGAGAATTCTTGGGAAAATGAGGGTGATGTCCAAGCTCCTGACCTCATTGCCGACTTCTACCGTTCACATCCAGGCGCCCCTCGTCGCATTTGCTCCTTGGAGGCTGTCACCATTCAGAATCGCATCCCTGTTCCACCAGTGGGACTTCATGCGTCGGGTCGCTGCATTCTAGAGGAGGGGTGATGTCAGGGGAACACCAATCACACACTGCTTTATTGTAATGCGCATTATTGCAGTGTGCATTATCACATGCATTATCGCATGCATTATTGCAGCGTGTTGTTGGTGGCCCCTGAGCTTCTCCTAGCCTTTGGCATCCTTCTGTCTTGTGTTCCGTTTATTTCCCTTCCTGTTCCGGCCCCTTCCGACATCATTCCTTCCTTATCTGTCCAGCCCTGTTATCGCTGGCATGATTGCTTATGTAACTCGGGCATTCGGTGATTGGGATAGCATGCCCGAGTTTACTTATAGTTGTAGTTAGGTGGCGAAGGGGTTCCTTAGAGTTTTCTCTTTGGATCCCCCTTTGCCAGCTATGTCTGTGTCCTGTATATAGTTCTCTATCTTACTTTGGATCCCCCTTTGCCAGTTTGCCGCTTGAGTGTAGAGCGTCTGCCTAGGTTGCCCTTATAGTATTGTCAAGGATATGGATGGAGGGGGGGAGAGAAGGCAGTAGTCAGTGCAAGGCAGCTCACCAATGGGGAAGTCCTCTTTGAACTCAACATGGAGGAGGTGGCGAGATGGCTTAACGAGGCCAGAAACAGAATTCAGTTCATGAAGGCTCTGGCGCCGGATGCAAACATTGCATATGACTCCTCATAAAAATTTATTGAGGAACTACTGTCAATTATCACAGCCAAGGACTATCCGAGCAGCCAACAAAGGCACTTTTGATGCCTTTGGCTCAGGACTGCTCGTATTATCCAATAAGGTTGGAGATAAAACAGTAGAGGTCACATTGCAAGATACGTACTATGCGAGCACTCATTGAAATTGGTGAAGGCAAGATTCCCATCATCACTTTCCTCAGAAGAGGTCTCTTCTTTGGCAACATTCGCTTTTGCTTTACCCTTCTTCTTCTTTTTGCCTTTGGCTTTTTTCTTCTGATGTGGTCCTTTTCTTTACCACCTCCTTTAGCCCAGCAATTTTTGATAGTGCGTCCAGGCTTTTTGCAGTTACTGCATGTATGCATCTTCTGCCCCTTCTGGTCCTTCTTAGTAGATGAACCAATAAACACTTGCTCTTCTTGCGGGAGTGTTTTCTTCCTGTCATACTGAGCCTTTAGTACCCTAATAATGTCATCAGGGACTAAGGGCCTCCCGCATTCTTCAAGCAAAGTGGTGAGGGCATCCATGACTGCCTCATAGGATGGTGGAAGTGACGCAAGGATGATATCCATGAATTCTTCTTCAGAAACTCTGGCTCCCATCTCATTAAGACGAGCATATAGGTCTTGGGCCTTGTCCAAATGATCTCTCAAGTCTCCATCCTCAGGACATCTCATACTGTGGAGTTGTCTCTGCAGGCTGGTGAGGACCATCTTGGGCTTTTTGGTCATTTCATTGACCAATGCATCCCAAGTCTCTTTTGCTGTCTTTTGTTTCTGTAGCATCAGAGCTAGTGACTCTGACACTGAGACGATGATTTGGGTTTTGGCTTGTCCTTCTCTAGCAAGATATCTCTCCAGCCTCTCCTTGGCATTATCTATCTGAGTTTCCTCAGCTTCTGTAAGAATATGGCCTGGGGGCATGACTGGAGGATCAGAAGGTTGAGTGACTCTCCCTTCTACATGCTTGAGTAGATTTTTGGACTCGAAATAGCTGATGAGAGTGGCTCGCCACAATGGCCAATTACTTCTATCTGTAGCAAGCTTCTCAACACCAAAAAGTTTCTCTGAAGTGTCTCTGGGGCCCATAACCCTGTAGAGGACAGGAATTACAGGCAGTAGGACTGGACTTGGTGGTCAAAAGAATAGACTAGAAATCAATTCACTCTCTCAGTGAATTTAGTTGTCACTGAGAGAGGGGGGAAATGTGTCTTACTGTGCATATACTACCACCCGGCCCTTTAGCGCCCATGGCAGTGTGCATCGAAATGATTATGTAAGGGTGCCGGTAGTGAAAAGAAGATAAACAAATCGAAATAGAAGTACAAATCTTTGATATAAAATTTCGGAAAAATTCTGAAAGATAAAGTAATCATAGTAGAACAATCTGAAAAGAAATCGGACAGAAATACGAATGGTGGAATTTATTTGGCTTGATTTTGGTGCAGGAGCATAAATTCACCCAGCAAGCTACACCGGACTTTCTGGTCTACGCATTGCTGGCAAGCGGTTTTCTTTCCCTGCAGACACTGAGTGTTGCACCATCTGCAAGCATTGCATGGCTTGTGCTGTAACAAAAAAATACATAAGTCAAACCCAGACCGAACTGACCCGAGGACTTACCTCTTCATCCGACTCCTCCTCGTCTGACTCTTCTGTCGCCTTCCTTTTCTTCATTCTGGAGGCCTTAAGCTTTGCCTTAGCCACACTCCTTTCCAGCACGTGCTTCACGACCAGAATCCGAGCTTGCGCTACTGCTGAATCCACAATTACCGGCTCGGGTGACGGGATGTGAAAATTTTGATTCACATCAGCTTGTCAGATCTTTTCAGCTTCCAATATAGCGAAAAGTCGAAGTCGCTCATATACGGCTGCTGGCCCCGGTGCTTTCTGAGCCTCCTTGGCTTTCACCTTTAAGGGCTTCTTCTCAGCTTCCTGGGCTTCCTCAGCTTTTTGAGCCTCTTCGGCTCTTCATGCAGCTTTGGCCTGTGCCTCCCATTCCTTCTGTTCCACCTCGGCTTTTTCTTCATCCTCCCACCATTTTTCTCTAAAGCCTCCTTGTGCTCTTGTGCAAGCCTCGGTTTTTCCATCAGCTCATTCTGGCACTTTTCGGCCTCAAGCTCAGCCTGTGCAAGCTCAGCATTGATCTTGTCGATGGGAATGTTGCATGTTTCTGACATGATCCATGATTTCTGATAGTGATGGGAGAAGACAAGAAGCAGAACGTGAAACAAAGCTTATGTAACCCTCCCGACCCAGCAATCTCCTGGATCTCACTTATGGCCTTATGGGTTCGTCCATAAGGGGGAGGTACTGTTATGATCTGTTCCTGAATCCTGTCCCAAAGCCTTGGCTTCGGTTCTCATTTAGGAACCTCAGGTTCTACTCAGCTTTCCTTCAGGTTTCCCTTTGCACCTTCCATCACCCCTGACTTCCTTTTCTAGTTAGTTCCCCATTTACCTGACCCTTTGTTCCCCTGACCATTGATTGATCCAATCATTGTCCCTTCGCAACCCTGCATGCTACTTTACTATATAGACCCCCAGTCTATGTATCGTAGTTCCTCAGTTCAGATATTGAATTAGCTTCTCGTACTTAGACATCCCTGCTTGATATCAAAACCTGCTTCTCAGCTTATAGCCGAGACCGCTCCTGAAATTAGGGCAGAACACTGAGTGAGTGCAACCCACCCAAGTTCGGCCTTGGTAAAACTGAACTACAGTACGACTCACAACCTTAACATTGATTCATCTGGAGGACATTGCAAAAACTCCATTTGCAACGATACTTGGCACATTTCAAAGCCAAGTAATCCAGATGGGAGATTGCAATGTGTCATTGACATTCCAATGATTGATGACAGCAATCTTCCATGACTGCATAGGTCACTTCATCCACATATACACATGGATGATATCTTTGTCTTCTCACACTCTATTGAAGAGCATGAGGAACACCTCCACATAGTCTTCAACAGACTGCACAAAAATCACCTCTTCTTAAGCAAGAAGAAAGTGGATCTCTACTCAGAATGAATGGAGTATCTTGGCCACATTATAGATGGCCAAGGCGTGTACATGGACGCAGACAAAATGCAATGCATCCGCGAATGGAGGAGGCCCAGGACGTTCAACGACATCCAACGCTTCCTTGGGCTCATACAATACCTGGCACATTACATGCCAGATGTGAGCACATACACCACCCCATTGTTGGGATGCATACACAACAACCGGCCATTCAATGGACACTGTTGCTTGACAAGTGCCTTCAAATGCATAAAGGACTGGCCTGCAAGGCCCCCATCCTGTGACCGGTGGACCTGCGGAGTGATGACCCCATCTGGGCCATCATGGATGGTTCAAAATCGGGTGTCGGTGCCATATATAGCCAGGGCCCCCCTTACTGGAGGACGTGCCAGCCTGCAGGTTTCTTGTCAAAGAAGTTCAGCGTTGCCCAACAACACTACAGGACCCATGAGCACGAGACGATCGCCATGCTTGAGGCCCTTATGAAGTGGGAGGACAAGCTCCTAGGCAAAGGTTCACCATGGTCACGGACCACAAGGGCCTTGAATACTTCAAGACCCAGAAGAATCTATCTGACCGTCAGGTCAGATGGTGGGAGTGTAAGTATCCTACGTGCTGTAGGTGTAGATGCTAGCGTGACCTCAAGATCGCACAAGCTAGCTTAGGAGTGTGAGCAAGGTGCGGGAAATAAGATGCTTCTCTAAAGCTACATACAAGCCTAGTTATAGGAAAAGAACAATGAGCTGCACAGTGGCACAAGTGGAAAATATGCAGATGGTGGACAAAGGTACGATCAGTGGACCGTATACGCGAGTGGACAGGGTGGAAGGTGGATACATGCAGACACAATACCATCAGTGGGCTGCATCAAACAAGGCACGCATGTGTGAAACAAAAAAGAAAAGGGGCAGAGGAATAGTGTCCGAATCCTAATCACTATGAATCTAAAAATAGAACATCGAGACAAATCGAGAAATAGACTGTATCTGAAATCACTGTACAGGGAGCTACGCTCCCTTACATCTCCCTGGGACTAAAATTTTGACCGTCCCCGGTCAAGCGTAAGGTGGCAAAGACAGGGAACTAATTGGCAAAGGAGGAATCGGCTGGGACATCGCTGCTGTCGATGAGGGAAGTAACTGGGATGATAGTGCGTGAGCGGGGATAATAGGGGATGAGCCGAAAGCCCGCGAACGGCAGCTTGGACACCGAGCCATCAAGTTCCGCCAAGATATACGCGTTGTTATGATTGCGCCGGACGACAAGAAGTGGTCCTAAGTAGCGTGGCTTGGATTTATGAGATAAGTCAGTTTTGATCCTTGTATTTTGAATGAGGATGAGAGAGCCAAGGGCAAAGTTGTAATCCTTGATCATGTTACAACCGTACATTTCCGACTTCCGACCCTCAGTTCCACAACACTTTCCGCCCCTCTGATATTTCCAACATCCTGCCCCTTGTTCTACTCCCTTGTTCTTTTGACTCTATTACTCGGACACTCCGGACCCGTTTCATCATTCATCAAGATCATATATCCGGTCACCCTTGTAGTTCATTGTCAGATATGTTTTCCGACCCCTTGTTCTTTCGCCATTGTTTTACCTTACCCTGAACCCCCCTTGTAGTCCCATTGTTCCCAATTAGTTAGTTCCCACATATGTCTACCCGACTTCCGCTCCCCCCGGAATTTGCTTAGTACCATCTCATTACCTGTTGTCTCAGCTCTTTGTATAAAAGCCTGTCATGTATGTCTGTTATTCTGCATCAGATAATCGCCTTCGATACTTGATTTCCTTCGTTCCATCTCCTGTTCTTAGCACAGCGAGTCTAGCAAGACCTCCGTCTCTCCGCCTTCCGCCTTCCGCCTCCTGCCTCAGTTCCGACTCAAGTTCCGAACAACCTTTAGTTCAGTACTTTCCGACTTCCGACTCATTTCCAAAATACTTAGGACGATAGTTCATTGGGGGCGCAACCTACAAGTTGAAGCCGCTGTCCTTTCCAGTTCCAACTTAGAGGAAATCTCGATACGTAACAGATCAGGTTTGCATTCTCTTTCTCAAACTGCGCCACTGAAGCATATCTTGCCCTCAACACCCGCTGCCTGACCATGTCCAAGTCCGACTCCTGCTTCTCTAGCTGCCGAGCCCGAATAGCAATGAGCTCCACACGAGTGAGTGGCTTGTCGAGCCTCGGGACAAGAAATGTGGCTTCCGCCAGGTCAAAGGGGAGGATAGGCTCAATGCCATGGGCCATGTAAAACGGAGAGAATCCCGTATCCTTACGAATGGTAATGCGATCAGCCCAAAACATGTGAGGCATGACAGCTGGCCAACGGGAAATGTCACCTTCGCACATTTTCACGATAGAGTCCCGTATGGAGCGATGGCTGCCTTCCACAATGCCATTAGCCTGCTTATTGTGAGCCGAGATGTGAATATGCGTGATTTGATACTTCTTCGCAAGCCATTCGAGCCCTGCCACAATCGGCACCCCATTATCCATCACAATCTCTTCAACCACTCCCCACTGACACAGCAAATCCTCAAAAATAAACCTCCCTACCACAGCTCCTGTTTCCTTTGCCAATATCCTGAACTCAGGGTATGAAATCAAAGAGCACCGGCCCTGCAAAATATACGACATCCCCGTGACCTTCGGCATATGCATTGTATCGATATGGACTCTGCGAAAAAGAGGGGCTGGCATTGTGACAACTGGGGGAATGTGGACATGCTGTGTAGAACAGGTTTGGCACTCATGGCAGGTCTTGATAAACCATGCCACATCACGATCAATGCCAGGCCACAAGAAGCGATCTGCTAAGGTGCGTCGAGTAGAGTAGAAGCCCTTATGGCCGAGCTGGTCATGCGCCTGAAGAATGAAGGACAGACGCTCAGCGGGAAGGAATATAACAAGCTGATGGATTTTGGTAGAACCACATCACCAGAGCTGGCCATTGCGCACGAAGAATCTAGTGGCCTGCCTAATAAACTTGTTTAGCGTATCGACGTCGAGATCTTCCGGCTTCTGGGCAGTGATCAGGAACTCCTTGATCCGGGGCAACTCCAGGTCTGTGGCAATGTCTGCCTCCGACCACGGGATTACGGTCTGAGTCTGGCCGATTGGTATGGAATCTATGGCAAAGCTGAGGAATGGGAAAGGGTGCGCGGCACCCTGGATAGAGGAAACCTGGCCTCCTCCATCAACCACCCCTCCACTAAACGCATTTAGCGGCATCAATGCTTGCCTCCTGGTTGGATAACCGACACTTCGTTGGAAGTGCGGTAGCATTGACCCAGCCTTCTCTAATGCCTTCGCCTCCACCCACGAATTAACCCATATCCCCAAGTCCAACACTTCATCCACCCAATCGTCCTGCAGCTCCTCCTCATCCTCCAGCGTTGACCTCCATCTAGAAAGACCATCTGGCCCCGCATGGTCCTTCCCTGGCACATGTACGAGTTCGAAATTGAAAAGTAAAATCCCAGCGATCCAACGGTTCATTGTGTTATTTGGCTGTATGTCCGGATTGTTCAGCATTCCTTTGATATAATTTGCATCAACTTCCAGGTTGAATGTTGACAGGCCCACAAGATGAAGTCGAAGAGCCTTGAGGGCCCAGAAAACCCCATGAAGCTCCAGCTTTGACTGCGAGTACCTGGCTTCGTGCTCTGTCCACGAAATTGAGCCGTATCTTGAAGGTTTTTTTTGCCCCTCTCGTCGAGCTGATACACAATCCACCCTACCACGATAAACGATGAATCCACAGCAAGGATGACAAGACGCTTGCTTTGATAATCGATAGGTGCCAGCGCAGGTGCGGTGACAACACCCCACTTCAAACCATCCATCACCCTCTGCTGCTCCTCTCCCCACACAAACTCTACATCCTTTCGTGTCAACAGAACCAACGGCCATGCAATTTCAGCAAATTTTTCAATGAAAATGCGCACAACCCCACATGTGCCCAAAAAACCCTGTACTTCCGTCAGATCCCTACAGGCTAGCCAATGCTGTATCTTTGAAACTTGAGTCTGGTCCAGGACACGGCCCTCGTAGGTGCACATATGGCCGACGATGTTTACCTCAGGAACCCCTAGAAAAAGCTTGTGTGCCGAAAAGGTACCTCCCACATGCTTTATACGATAAAAAACCTGATTAACGTCGTTAAAATGTTCCCAGACAAAGTGGTGAATCCCCTTGTTTTCTGGGATAGTTTCGTGGTCGCCGTTTGGTCACTCGTAGCATGTTTTGTGGCCGAGGATGGGCACATCGTCCAGGAAAGGCGGCGCTATATTAAGCTCATCCTGCAAGACAAAGGTAACGTGGCCTTGGAAGACAGAGACTGAATTAGACCATCCCATTGGCAAGGCTGTGAGCCTGTGTGGTCCCAGCAGTGTCTGGAATGTAGTAAGATCCCACGACTCCTGGGCTATAGGTGTGTGATCATATCCCACATAAAGATCACCGAGCGAGTAGATTGCCCGTCCTGTGCAGTGTTCCACATATGGCTCAATGTTTGGTGGCAGACCTGCATCCTTAATCGTGACAGCATTCAATGGTTGCAGGTCATGCACAATCCGGAACTTCCCATTTTTCTTTGGCACATAAAACCAGCACGAGCGATACGACGAACCTGATGGCTCATACGTTCCACTCGCAATCTTCTCCTCGGACCTTGTTGGCTGGAATGAGCTCCTGCCATTGGCCGGTGACATGGAATAGATCGTACATCTGTGCCCTGAGGGGAGAGGGGGGCTTGGGATTCTTTGGAGCAAGCCTCCTCATCCACATCCATACATCCACGTCGTGGATGTTCAGACTGCCATCTGGCTCATTGTGGATGGCAGATGGGATGCCCTCGGGGTTGCATAGCCAGCCATGGAGTATGACCTGAATGTCATTGGCGGTTCCTTCACCGATGAGGAAGTAGCTTGATCGCTGGCTACTGGCCCAGGCCTCCTCCTGGGCCCGTCTCATCGCGGTCACCATCCCGTGCATGTGGGAGCCCGTTGGCACCTCCCTGGCCTCCTTCAGGAGGTCCTGAAACCTCTGCTCTTTGGTTTCGCAGAGGTCGAACCATTCGGCTCGCAGCGGCGTTCTTTTTCGAGGGGCTGCGGCAGGTGGCCCGTTATGGCGAACGGAGGGTCCCCGAGAGGCATGAGCTCCCCTTCCCCTGGGAGAGGGTTGGGAACTGTCATCTCTGGTGGGGGCAATGACACCAATGGTGTGGGCTGAAGGACCGCTCGTCTGGCCCTCTCCTGCTCGGCTGCGAGATACTCATTCTGAGCCACGGCCAGCGGCAGCCCCAGTGCTGGGCCGTCCGCAGTGCAACTCAGCGACTGTGCCAGGTACTCCCTGGTGACGCGCTTGCGCAGATCACTGATGGGGTTGTAGGTTACGAACTGGTTGTAACCCCGGGCACATCTCTTTTTTGAGACGTGCTGTGGGTGGTCCAGATCGTAGTGTTCCAGATCCAGGTCGTCCGAGTAGAAGCCATCGGGGATGTTGACTGTCGACGCCGGTGGCTCACTAGGGCCCATGAATGATGGGCTGGGTGGGCTGGTGATCCCCGCCATGAGACCTGGCGCGGATTGGCCTGGGGTGGGGTTAGGGGTGGCGATTCGATCCGCTAGCCCCATTTTGGCACGCGACGGCCCCGTTGCTGTCGCGCAGGACGATGGGCCTGCCACAGGTTGTGGGGTGGGCTCTGCTCGCTTCACAGTCACGATCTTGTGCTGTAGGGTTTGGACCAACTTCCCCAGGTCTGGTGTCCTGCCGCGCTGATGTCTTCTTTCAGGGCTGCTATCTCCTGTTTGAAGTCGCGTGTAGTCAGCTGCGCGTTCCTCACTGCGTCGTGTTCGACCTTGTCGACCCATGTTGGCCACACCGTGTACACGGCAGTGCCGACGTCTTTCTCTGCCAATTGGATGCGGTTGGCGTCGGTGGTGGTTTTCAGGTGTGCAACGAAGGCTGAGCAGCTGTCACACCTGTCGGGATGGACGATGGCTAGGCCATTTCTCCATCCCATGATTTTCCAGTGCTCCTCAGTTGCCGTAGGAGGGCTGAGGATTGCTGCACCCCTTGCTTGGGGGCCGCTGGCAGCGTTGCGGACATCGAGTGATCGATGTCCATACCATCTTTGGCTGGCATCATCTTCAATAGAAGCTGATGGTGGTCGCTTCTCAAGAAGCGATGTGCCTCGGAAAGATCCGAGGTGAAAATTTAAGTGACACTGTCAGCATGGTCTGGCATCTCATGTGATCTACATGTGACCTACACAACCTGGTGTCTTTTAGGCAGGTCACACGGCTTAGTCATTCCCTGGAGCTCTAGGTAGTGGTCGAGAGCTTCCAGGTCTTTACACGCTGGCATGGGCTCCCATGTCAGGTCGCCAAGGGTCCATCAGACCTGAAATTCCAGGTCCTTGGAGTTTATCCATCTATAGGATAAAATCTAATCGACGAGCCATTCTTCCTCGTCGTTCGTGCCAAAGTCGTAGAATGACTTCGCTTCTGGACGAGGGAATAGATCGTCATTGTTGGCCTCATATCATCATATGAGGCTGGTGTGGAAGACTGGCATGACGTGCCTGTTCTTCAGCTCATCTGGTAGCTCGAGAGTTACCGTCGAGGCCTTGCTGTGGGCCTCGAGCATGCGATACGGGCCAATATATTGTGGCACCAGCTTCTTGGCCCTTCCTTTGGGCAGGGTCAGGTTCTGAGTGGACAGGTATACACGGTCACCGACCACGTACATGTCGCTATCCCAGCATTTCTTATTTGCGTGAAATGCCTGCGTTACACGGTGCTCCAGTATGGCATTGTGCACCATCATCAGGTTCCAGCGAGCCTGTTGTGCGAACTGGGACACTCCCTTGAAAGGAGTGTCTGCCGCCATGGGCATGTCGATCCACAGCATGTACCTGTGGTTCAGCTTGAAGGGAGCAAACCCTGTGGTGGAGCTTACATTGCTGTTGATGGCCACTTTGACCATCGGGCACTTGTGTGCCCAGTCCTTCTGGTCATCTCTGATGACTGTTCGAAGGATCTGTCCGATTGAACGGTTGGCCCGTTCAGTGGCTCCATCCATTTGTGGATGGAATGCGGTAGCCATGAGGCGTTTAGTCCCCATGAGCTGCTGAAGTTCACGCCAGAAAATCGACGTGAACTTTGAGTCTCGATCGGAGATGATGGAGTCGGGGACTCTGTGGAGCCTGACGACTTCCTTGAGGAATAGCCAGGCTACTTCCTTCGCGGTAACCCTCGTCGTCGTTGGCACGACGTGTGAAGTCAGCCTGTCTATGATTACCATGAGGTAATCACAGCCATCTGATTTGGGCATTGGCCCCATGAAGTCGATTCCGATTGACTTCCACGGCCTGTCTGGGATGGGCAGGCTGTGCAGCAGGCCTTTGGACTTCTGGGTGCCAGTTTTGCTCATCTAGCACCTCGCACATGAGACGCAGAACGTCTTGATGTTAGGGCCCATCCCTTGCCACCAGTATGCCCTTCGAATATAATTCAAAGTCTTCGTGTGGCCATAATGACCCACTGTTCTGTGTGCGTGATCGATTATGATTTCGATCAGCCTCCTTCCCCTGTGAAAAACAGTCCAGGGGACGGCAATGACATCTCATTTGAGCTGATTTTGAAAAGAAAAAGAGTATCTAGGAGTTCTACTGAGAGATAATATGATTCAGACTTCAATGTGAAGTCGAATCGAGTATGCGGTCATTTTGATGGAAATAGATTGTGTAGAATATATGTGCAGTGAGACGAGTGTAGCGCAGATATATGAATCTCAAGGTGAAGAATTATATGTGAAAAATGATGAGTTCAATTGACTGACGAGGATGATACACAGCGCAGCTATTTATCTGTCGTGTGGATGGACTATGTGTTACGACCGTGCAATTCCGATTTCCAACCCTCAGTTCCGCACACATTCCGACCCTCCGATTGTTCCGATATTCCACCCCTTGTTCTACTCCCTTGTTCTTTCGACTCTATTACTCACACCCACCGGACTCACTTCACCGTACAGCAAGACCATATGTCCGGTCATCCTTGTAGTTTCATTGACAGATATGTTTTCCGACCCCTTGTTCTTTTGCCATTGTTTTACCTTACCCTGAACCCCCCTTGTAGTCCCCTTGTTCCCAATTAGCTAGTTCCCACGTATGTCTACCCAACTTCTGCTCCCCCTAGAATTTGCTTAGTACTACCTCATTACATGTTGTCTCAGCTCTTTGTATAAAAGCCTCTCATGTATGTCTGTTATTCTGCAATCAGATAATTGCCTTTGATACTTGATTTCCTTCGCTCTATCTCCTGTTCTTAGCACAGCAAGTTTAGCAAGACTTCCATCTCTCCGCCTTCCACCTTCCGACTCAGTTCCGACTCAAGTTCTGACTTATCCTTAGTTCAATACTTTCCGACTTCCGACCCGCATTCCGAAATACTTAGGACAATAGTTTATTGGGGGCGCAACATATAAGTTGAAGCCATTGTCCTTTCCAGTTCCAACTTGCGGAAATCGATATGTAACACTATGATATAAGAGGAATGGGAACATGGGTGAGCATGTGTGTGTGGCTCGGGGGTCGGTGCGCCGGGTGCTGTGGTGGGTATGTACTATGTGAATTGGAAGGAGTGTGGTTTTGATTAAGAGCATCAGATGTGGAATGATTGGAAAGGGGGAGTGTGTGTGATTAAAGGTATCAGAACTGATATGTCTGTTCAAAGGAACATGTAGGACGAAAGGAGTAGGAAGTGAATGACGCATGTGATGGACTAGGCATCGAGCTGCTCCATGGATCGACACCTCTCGGGCTCAGGGTTCAGGGATGGACCTGCAGATCACTGAGTCAGTTGCATGTTCGTGGGTCGACGGGACATTGTGGTGGATTGTGTGGATGTGTATGCGTTTGAGGGGAAAAGCTGAGGATCAGTGGCACGTGTGCGTTGCGGGTAGGAAGGGTTAGATAGGTTGAGGAGAAGTGTGAATGATGTTTTTGGAATAGGATTGTGACAGATTTTTTGTCCATACCAGCCAAACCTTGATGCCGAACCTTGGGTGGGCATCCGGGTGTGCCATGATCTTCGAGAACATGGTGTCCTCGTGGTATGCGTCGCACCTTAGGCAGCTCCATATTGCCTTCGACGCGCATGCGCAGGGGCATGCCGTCATTGCCTGTGGCAATGGCATGGACGTCATCATCGGTTTCAGGGGTGAAGTCCATCTCCGTATCCCATGCGGGACCTCCATGCAGGGTGGCGGCCTCGGCTGTCCACGCCTCCATTTTCTCTGCAAGGCAGGTCGACCACCTTGCGGCTGCTGCCCGTAGTTCGATGTATCGATTGGTGGGCAGTAGTTCTCCATCCAGATTGAGGCGTTCGTCTGCAGTGATGAACACGTGTTCTGGATGTCAATCGTCGCTCGTGTCGCTCTTGTAGTATCGAGAGAGACAGTCCGCAACTTTGTTCTCAACACCGTCAACGTGCATGGTGTTGTTGAAGTTGAAACAGGAGAGGAACTCCCACCATCTGACCGACAGGTCAGATTGGTTCTTCTGTCGAGACCCATGTGGACAGTCACTAGGGTGAACTTTCGCCCCAGGAGCTTGTCCTCCCATTTCATCAGGGCCTCGAGCACGGTGATGTCAAGATTGGTTTTTAGGCGTTAATATCATGTATTAGTGAACACAGTGAATGCCTGAATGACTTGTGCGAATAAGTATGCCGTTCGGCGAATAGGTGAACCAATAAATGTTCACAAGATAAGAGGGCTGGGTGCCTAAGTCCTCTTCTGGTCGAAGATAGAAATCTCCAGGAGAAGGCTCAAGATGATGATCACCGCGAGGTCAAGTTTGCACAAGATGGGCGACGTATGATAATTGAACTGGAGAATATACATGCGAATGTAAACTACTTATATCGAATGCTCGTAAGGTATTAGCGAATAGGAAAGAGGCCGTCGTGAGTCAGGGTCGGATAGGGGTGCGCAGTCATGATACTAAGTAGTTGGAATAAACATACAATAGAGTGAGGGAAGAGTGCGAACATGAAACGATGGAGAGTAAAGGTGGCGAAGGCACTTATGGACAAAACCATGTCTTGGGACCTGTATACATGCTACCCTGCACAGACTCTTCGTCTACTGGGTTGATCCCGCACGACCTTGGAAGGGATGTCCTGCAAACACACTTTGGCCATACAAACACCCAAAGGGGTTGGATTAAGAAGATGAGGGGTTAATGATGAACCATCATGCCGGGTAAATGGTATCGATCATATTTGATGGCGTGCCTGCTGGCGAAATGTGCGAGCAGCGAATAGCGGTTTGGAGAATGGGGCGAACAGCAGGTAGAGTGGACATAGAGGGGGAGTGGTCGGTGGGTGCGGCGAACTCTGGCGAAGATGCTAGGGAGTGACGAGGGGGAACATAGAGGCAGTGGGGTAAGAGAAATAGACAGGTCATGACAGGTGATTGTCTCGTGCTTGTGGGTCCTGTAGTGCTGCTGGGCCACACTGAACTTCTTTGACAAGAAGCCCACTGGCCGGCACATTTTCCAGTCGGGGCCCTGGCCGTATACGGCGCCGATGCCTGACTTTGATCCATCCGTGATGACCCAGATAGGGTCATTGTCTCAGGGGTCGACTGGTTGTAGGATGGGGGCCTTGCAGGCCAGTGCCTTTATGCTTTGTAGGCACTTGTCCAGCAGCGGCATCCGTTCGAACGGCCAGTTGTGCGCACACACCCTGATAATGGGGTGGTGTATGCACTCACGTCTGGCATGTAATGTGCCAGGTATTGTACAAGCCCAAGGAAGCATTGGACGTCATTAAACGTCCTGGGCCTCCTCCATTCATGGATGCATTGCATTTTGTCCACATCCACATGCACGCCTTGGCCGTCTATGATGTGGCCAAGGCACTCCATACGTTCCGAGTAAAGATCGACTTTCTTCTTGCTCAAGAAGAGGTGGTTTTTGCGTAGTCTGTTGAAGATTATGCCAAGGTGTTCTTCGTGCTCCTTAATCGAGTGTGAGAAGACGAATATGTCATCTATATACATGTGGACAAAGCGACCTATGCAGTCGCAGAAAATTGCTGTCATCAGACGTTGGAATGTTGATGGCACGTTGCAATCTCCCATCTGAATAACTTGACTTCGGAACGTGCCAAGTATCGTTGCAAACGCCGTCTTTGCGACGTCTTCAGGATGGATCTGGATCTGCTCATATGCTTCAGACATATCAAGCTTCGTCCGGTATCAGCAGCGTGCTATGTTGCTGTGGATAACGTCCTGATCTGGGAAGGGTGTAACGTCCTTCACTGTATTTTCGTTCTGCTGTCGCAGAGCGAAGACCGTGCGTAGCGTGCCGTTTTTCTTTGGCATGCAGAGCATTGGCACCACTTGGTGTGCCACTGCGGGTATCCACCACCCTGCAGTGGTGTACCTTTCCAAATTGATGGAAAGTTCTTCGCGGAAGTGCTCTGGGCACTTCGGCAGTCGGTACCCCATGCATTTGTTGGGATCAATGAGATTGATCTCGTGGTTGACCTCCTGTAAAGATGTCGATCTTAGGACCTTGTATCACAAGGGCACTGCAGAACTTGACCAATGAGTGGTATTCTGAATGCTACGTAGTGACAGGTAAGAGTAAGATGCAATGGGGACCGCTGGCCAGTTCCCACGCATAAACTATACAGTGGGTCCCTAAGGGGCCCACTGGGATTATGTAATAACTATTGTACATGTAGATACATAGGTTATTTACACCCTCCCCCTCTATAGACAACTATAGGGGTCAACTATGACTCATAGAGGTCATCCATAATGGAGTCCTCTAGAGTGGCCAATATGATGACATCGTCGTCATACGGGGCTGGTGGAGCGCGTGACTCCTCCGGGGGCACCTCTGCGTCATCGGTGGTGATTGGGTGAGGCTGGTCGGCCTCACCACTAGCGGCGGTATCTGCTTGGGTGATGAGGCCAGCGTCCTCGCGGAGCATGGCCTCAATGGCCGGGTCCTCAGTCTGAGGAGGGGGCCGGAAGCGCGCCAGCTCTTGGTCGAGCTGAGCATGAGTGAGGGGTCGCGGCACCGTGGCCCTCACATGGCTGGTCTCGAGGACCTTTTGTTGGCCCTCGCGGGCGGCAGTACTGAATGCCACACCGGTGATGCTGCGTTGAACATAGTGTTCAATGCGTGCCACTCGCTCGCGAGTGACCCCCGCGTAGCGGGCCAACCATCTCACGATCTCGGCGAGGGGGATGTTGGGGCCGGCTCAGCCCCCCACGGGGAATGGGCCCGTGATGGAGAGCTGCAGGGTAGTGCTCTGAGGCGTCAGCACTTCCCTGGCGTCGACGAGGCTCGACCATTGGTCTGTCAAGCCGAATAGGTCGAGTAGCCTCGCCCTGAGAGGTGATGCGACCCCTTTGACCCAGGGCGCAAGGGCCTTCAACCACATCCAGACGTCCATGTCGTCTAGGTTGAAGGTGCCATCCGCGTTGTCATGGATGGCTGATGGGATTCCTTCAGGGTTGTGTATCCAACCCTTTAGGATGGCCGCGATATCGTGCGGGGTACCGCCCGCTATCACGAGACAATCCCTTTTGGGATTGCGAGCACATTGTTCACACTTGATGTGTTTAAATACGCCGATCAACTCGCGCGTACGTGTGAGCTGTGGCGTTTCTTTTGCCCACGCTAGGAGTTCGACGAAGCGTGGGTCGTCGAGCGGGCAGACGTCGTACCATTGAGTATGACACTGTTGGGCCTTCCCTACCGGCCATGGTAGGAGGCCCGTCTCAGAGATCGGTGGATCTCCAAGTGGGATGAGCGTCCCCTCCCCCAGGTAGGGAGGGTGAACTGTCCCCGCTGGTGGAGGCAGGGGCACGCCAGGCCCAATGTACTGGGCCTCGACCTGTGCTATCTGCTGTTGAAGAGCGGGGTTGTTGATAGTGTGCGACGATGATGCCGCTAGGTGAGCGCTAATCGTGCTTTCCCTCGCAATGGCTAGCCCATTGACGGTGTTGGGGGTGCCGCGTAATTTCTTGCGCTTTTTCTTTGGCTGCTCTGCCAGCCGCTGTGCCCTTTCCGGGTCGTACGTCTTCCAGATGGACGAGTCTGACTCCCATCCTTCTGGGACGCCGTACGCAGAGTCGGAAGGCGCGCTATGCCCTTCCGTCATTGTCGTCATCGGGGTTGGCACCGACAATTGGGACGCTAGCCCCGATGTTGCGCGCGCCGGCAAAGGCGCCGTCGCATGAGGTGATGATGGCCCGGCCACTGGATCCGTGGCCGGGTCATGTCGCAGCCTTTTTGAGGCAGCATGGGCCGTTCCTTGATCTTGGCGCGCTCGGTTTCGAGTGCGTTCCAACTCCTTGACCTCTTTTTTGAGGTCGTGGATGTCCCAGAGGAGCTCTTCTCGTGCGTCACGCGCGATGCCCCTTGGGAGCCATCCCCAGGCTGCATCGGCGGCGTCGCCAATGTCTTCGTCCCGCAATTTGACCTTGCGGGTGCCTGTCGTGGCCCTTAAGTGCGCGGCGTAGTCCGTGCACGTTGCACAATCGTCCAGGTGGACGATGGCGAGGGCGTCCTCCCATCCCACGATCATCCAGTGCTCCTGGTCTACTGGAGCACAGAGAATATCTGCGGCCCCCTGTCTGGGGCCGTTGCTCGCGTTGTGGACATTGACGGATCAACGTCCATCCCATCTTTGGGGGGCATCATCTTTGTGGGGATGATGGTGGTAGGCTTCCAAGAAGCGATGCGCCCTCGGAAAGATCCGAGGTGAAAATTTAACCGCGGCCGGTCACGTGGTCTGCACGTGACAGACACGTCTAGCGGCGTCTGGGGAGGTGCATGGCTTGCTCACCCCCCGAAGCTCTAGATAGCTATCTAGGGCTTCAAGGTCCTTGCAGGACGACATGGGTTCCCATGTCATGTCGCCTAGGGTCCAACGGACCTGGAACTCCAGGTCCGTCGAGTTTATCCATCGATGTGCGATAATCTCGTCGACGAGCCACTCCTCGTCGTCATTCGCTCCGAAGTCATAAAATGACTTGGCCTCACGACGAGGGAACAATTTGTCGTTGTAGCCTCGTATGCCGTACGAGCCTTGAATGGAAGACCGGCGAAATGCGACGGCTTTTCAGCTCGTCGGGAAGATCAAGGGTCACCGTCGAGGCGTCGTTGTGAGCCTCGACGACGCGGTACGGTCCGATGTACCGCGGGACTAGTTTTCTGGCTCTTCCTTTCGGGAGAGTTAGGTTTTGTGTCGAAAGGTAGATGCGGTCGTTGGCCGTGTACCTGTCACTTGCCATATGTTTCTTGTTTGCATGAAACGTTTGCGTCACTCGATGCTCTATGATTGCATCATGTGCCACCATCAGGTTCCATTTTGCCTGATGTGCGAACCGGGCTACCCCCTTGAATGGGGTGTCCATGGCTATGGGGAGGTCTATCCGTGGCATATAGCCATGGTTCAGCTCGAAAGGTGCGAACCCTGTGGTCGCGCTGACGTTGCTGTTGAGGGGACCTCAACCATTGGGCATTTCAATGCCCAATCCTTCTGATCGTCTCTGACGACCGCGCGCAATATCTGGCCGATCGAGCGGTTTGCCCGCTCGGTGGCTCCATCCGTTTGGGGATGGAAGGCAGTTGACATGAGGAGCTTAGTCCCCATGAGTCGCTGTAGTTCACACCAGAAGATCGATGTGAACTTCGAGTCTCTGTCGAGACGATGGAGTCGGGAACTCCATGGAGTCGAACGACCTCCTTCAGAAACAGCCAGGCTACTCCCTTGGCTGACACGCTCGTCGTGGTTGGTACGAGGTGTACAGCGACGTTAGTCGGTCGATGACTACCATCAGGTAGTCACAGTCGTTGGATTTGGGCAGGGGCCCCATGAAGTCGATGCCAATCGACTGCCATGGCCTATCCGGAATGGGTAGGCTGTGTAGTAGGCCTTTGGGCCATTGTGGTCCGGTTTTTGTCATCTGACACCTCGGCACGATGTGCAGAATGCTTCTATGTCTGGGCTCATGCCCGGCCACCAATATGATCTTCGAACTTAGTTCGAAGTCTTCAGATGGCCGTAGTGGCGACTATCTGATGTGCCCGATCGATGATGATTTCGATCAGCTTCCTTCCCCCTTGAAGAACAGAGCGGGGGACGGCAATGACGTCTCTTTTGAGCTGGTTCTTAGTCCAGATCAGCCCGTCCTGGATCCCGAATCTCGGGTGCGGTCCGGTGCGCCATGATCTTTGTGAACATGGCATCCCTGTGGTACGCATCTCGTAGGACCTTAGACAGGTCTACGCCTTGCTCGATGACCCGGCGCAGGGGCGCGCCGTCATTTCCTGCGGCGATGACTCTGACATCATCGTCGTCGTCATCGCGTGATGCGGCATGTTGCGGGCTCTGGTGAGCCCTCATTTAATGCGGTGGATTCCGTTACTCTCACCTCTGTCTTCTCGCGAGGGTTTAGAGCGTCTTGTGCCCTGTTCGCAGCTTGATATACCGGTCGGTGGGCAATAACTCACCGTCCGGGTCTAAACGCGCATCTGTGTTCACGAAGACGTGGTCCAGGTGATTGTCATCACTCATGTCGTTCTGTAGTAGCGCGACAGGCAGTCGCTACCTTGTTCTCTACACCGTCAACATGAACGGTGTTGAAATTGAACTGGGAGAGAAACTCCCACCATCTGACCTGGCGGTCAGATAGGCTCTTCTGGGTCTCTAAGTACTCGAGCCCTTTGTGGTCTGTGATGAGGGTGAACCTTGCCCCAGCAGTTTGTCCTCCCATTTCATGAGAGCCTCGAGCACCGGATGTCTTGTGCTCATGAGTCCGGTAGTGTTGCTGAGCAACGCTGAACTTCTTTGACAAGAAGCCGGCAGGTCGACAGGTTTTCCAGTCAGGACCTTGGCCGTAGACCGCACCGACGCCGGCTTTTGACCCGTCGGTGATCACCCAGATCGGCTCTGGGCACCTTGCGTCTACTGGACGCAGGATGGGGCCTTACAGGCCAACACCTTAATGCTTTGCCAGCATTTGTCTAGTAGTGGAGTCCATTCGAATGGACGGTTATTACGTGCACAGCCCGATAGTGGGGTGGTATATGCACTAACATCTGGCATGTAGTGTGCCAGATACTGTAGCAGCCTGAGGAAATGCTGGACGTCGTTGAATGTCCGTGGCCTACGCCACTCGTGGAATGTTGCATCTTGTCCTCATCGGCATGTACCCCTCGGCCATCGATGATATGGCGAGACACTCCATTCGGATGGAATAGAGGTCCACCTTTTTCTTGCTCAGAAAAAGGTGATTCTTCCTCAGTCTGTCAAAGACGATGTAGAGGTGCTCTTCATGCTCTTGTATTGAGAGCGAGAATATGAAGATGTCGTCCATGTATACATGGACGAAGCGACCTATGCAGTCGCGGAAAATGGCTGTCATCAGCCATTGGAATGTTGATGGTGCGTTACAGTCCCCCATCTGTATCACCTGGCTCCTGAAGGTGCCAAGGATCGTGGCAAAGGCAGTCTTTGCTATGTGATCCGGATGGATCCGGATCTGCTTGTATGCTTCTGACATATCGAGTTTTGTTCGATACCGACAGCGAGCCATGTCGCTGCGGATGATATCCTGATCCGGGAAGGGCGTGACATCCTTCACCGTGTTCTCGTTCTGCTGGCGCAGATCGAAGACAGTTCGCAATGTACCGTTCTTCTTCGGCACACACAGCATGGGCACGGCCTGCTGCGCGACTGCCGGAATCCACCACTTTGCAGTGGTGTATCATTCTATCTTAGCCGACAGTTCCTCTCGGAAGTGTTCGGGGCATTTCGGTAGTTGATACCGCATGTGCTTGTTGGGATCGATGAGGTTGATCTCATGGTTGATCTCCCGTAGTGGTGGGAGTTCTAATGGAATTCCACTGACTAAGTCAGTGATTCGTTCCATCCATTCCTCGCGGAGGCGAGGAAGGTCATCATCCATGAGGATGATGGTGGTGGTTGGCTTAGAAGCCATTAGGCACTGTGGGCGTCTATTAGGTCCCACGGCGCGCGGAACCGCTTTCCTCTTCCCCATCGCTTTCACCGTTAGGTGAGAGCGCCTCTCCCTACGGTTGTAGGGTGAGTTTGAGGACGAGTCGTCCCGCGACTCGTCCTCCTGGCTTCAATGAGCCAGGTTAGGCTTCGGTGCCCGGGTGATCCTGCCCACCCATGGCCCCTTGTCCTCGTTCTCAATCCGTTGTCATCAAACGAGACCTTGCCCGTGGGGATCACTTCGTTCCCCTTGCGGATCGTCCCTGGGCTTGAGAAGTCCAGGGTTATGCCGAATCTCCTTAGGAACAGTGTCCCTAAGATAGCGTCGTAATATTCGACGTTTGCTACGTCGAAATATTCGTCGTATGTCTCACGACCAATTTGATGGTCGTGTTCGTTCCATAGTTGATAGTGGAATGGCTGCCTATGCAGGCTAGCTGCAGCGCGATTGGCTGCTCCAGGGAGAACGTCTTCACCCTGTAGCTCGTGTGAATTTGGGGGATAGCAGTACCCCTTCACTACCGCTATCTAGCAGGCAGTGGGCTTTTACGCTGTTTATTTCCCAGTACCCCGATAGGGTACGGTTCTCACTGCGTGGGTGCGTTGGCCGCATCCTGTGTTTGCTTCGGTGGTGATACACCGGCTCAGCCGCCTTGTCTGGCGTGACCGACGTGTGTGCCGCCATGAATTTCGTGGTGGTTTCATCCTCCGGCACGAATCTGATCGCACTGGACCTGTAGGTGGTGTCTTCCACCTCCTCGTCCCATTCATAGTATTGGGACGGCTCGGGGTCCCACTCTTCAGTGGGCGCGTCTCTGTTGTCTGGAGTGTCATTGGGTTGGGGATCACCCTCCCCCTCTTCATCAATTTGATGGAGAGAATTTTGACCGAGATCCGTCTCCGGATCTTCGGTCTCCTCTTCGTGGGGCTGCTGTCCTGATACTGGACTTAAGCCGGGGATTCCGCCCTCTTGTGGCCAGGTTGGCGCATTCGAAGCACGTGGTGCTGCTTTGGCCGCTGCTGGGCCGATCATTAGGTCAGCCTGACGCCTTCGCCGGTGGGGCAGGTCGTGGGGACGACCCTGATGCTTGAGGCTGTTTAGCTTCAGGCAGGCGTCCAGCTTGTGCTGGGCGGGGGGTGGTAGCCGTGTCCTGTTCCGCTTCTTGAGAACAGGCTGGGCCTGGTCAGGCCCGTTTGTGTCAACGGCTTGCTCCTGTGAGCCGGGCAGTGCTTGCCGTTGCTGCTGCGCTTTCTGCGTGGCGCATCCCCATGTTGTATCGGGATGCCTCCTCGATCATCCGGGCCGTCTCGAAGAGTTGCTCTATTGAGCTGCTCTCGGCATTATAGCCCTTTTTGAGGACTTCGTTGTGCAGCATTTCGCGCAGCGCCGACACGAACCGTCTCCGGAATGTGTAATCGTCTGGCGCTGTATCATACGTGCGCATATTTCGTGAGCTCGTTCAGCATTTCCTGAACGGTTTTCATGCCCTGCATGACCCGTCAAATTTATTCAATGCGTGATGGTACGTCAGTGTGTGCAGGAACCTTTTTTGAAGGCCTTGCATCACAGTTTCCAGCGTCCAGCTGCGGACCTGGCGATCAAAGTGTTCTACGTTTCGAAGGAACCACTCCTGGGCTTCGCCGGTGAGGGAGTGCCCATGTAGCCGACCTGCATGTCTATGCTGGTTGGCCCTAGGAGGCAATTCATTTTCAGCCATCGTAGGATGGCTGCCACGAAGATTTCAAACTCTTCGAGGTCAGATCCCCCGGCATATGGCTCGGGGTGAGCCAATTTCACGCCGGCTTTCGCTAGCACAGACTTCTCCGGGTCTGTGTCTGCGGCGTCTGCTAACGCCACGCGGATCATCCGTGTGATCCCGTCGTACGGCTCCATTGGTACGACGTCGGCCTGGTCAGGGATTCCCTGGCCTTCCGTTGGGGCCATGGATCGCTCGCGCGGCTGTGACGCGCGCGGGGCAGGCTGTTGTATGCCCTGACGGGCCCCGGGCCCGGATGGGCTCGGGATCGGGAGCATTTTGTGCTCTCGGTTCCGGGGCGTTTTGTGCCTGGTGTCCCCGGTCAGTCCCGCGTTGCAGATCCGCAGCCTGCTGTTGTAGGCTGCGCGCGCCTGCCGTGCGTCCTTACGGCTCACGTGAGCTGCTCGTCGGGCAGCTGAGCGGTGTGGCTGTGGGCCACTGTTTCTTCAGCGTTCTTCGCTAGTAGCTCGAGTGCCCACGTGTGGTGGTGCATGGCTGCGGCTTCTTTATGCTGCCAGTGTGCGACTTCGAGCTCTAAGCTCTCGGTGTCGTTTCAGAGTCAGGCTCTGAGGCGACCTGTTCCCTAACGATCTGTTGGATCGTCTTACGGCTGTCCGTTGGGGCAGCCGGTTGCTCTTGAGGTTTGTTCCTGAACCTTACGTCCTGTTCGACCAGGACGGCTGGCGGCGGCATTCGCTGCTTGTCCCGCTCCTTTCAGCGCGGGTCTTCCGCGTCGTGACTGCGTTCGTTGGCTGCGGACTGTCGCGAGCTCGGACGAGTTGTGTCGCGTTCCCCGCGTGGGCGGAGGGCTTTCTGGACGTCCTCCAGCATGGCTGCGTCTTGCAGCCTGATCTCCTCCGCCTGGTGGAGTTCCTTGCCGATTGCCATTAGGGCGGCGTGGCGTTGTCAAGCTGCGATGCCAGCTGATCGTGCTTGTGGCGCGTCAGCGTGCTTCAGTGCAGCGCAGCCTGCACCTGTTTGTTCAGGGCCTCTGCCGTCTCGTGGTCGATGGCGTGAGCCCTCGAGCTCTTGCGACTGGAGCTCGAGTATTCCGAGCCCTGACCATCGTCTGGGGCTCATCTTTTTTGCCGTGTCCCCCTTCAGGGACGATCGTTGTCGCTCTACTTCGTGAGCGTCGGTTCGAGTCGTGGCTTTGTGCCCGCCTCGACGTTGTTGCTCTACCGTCTGACGACGGCGAGACTTCTCTGCCCTTTCCTTTGTCTCTGGGCAGAGAGGAATGGGGGGGCGGCGCCGGCTCGTTGCCCAGGTTGTCTCTTCCTCGGCCACGCTCGACGAGACGTGGTCGGGTTTTCCTGTCCTCTACTGGGGGGACGAGGGCGGTGAGATCTACGATCTCTCCGTCTTCTATCGTCCTGGACTCTTGGTCCAGGGTAGCGTCAGCCGTCGTGTCGCTGGGCTGCACCTGGGGCGTGGACCTCGAGCTCGTCACTTGTGTCCGTCTTTGGCTGTGTGGAATCATCATGCTCGCAGCCGACAGTAGAGGGTCTACTGGAGGGTCTCAATGATGTTTAGTCATCAACGCAGCGATCTTTTTCAAGATTGCTTCCAATCCACTAATGGTTGGTCGCGTGGCGATCAACCACAGGATAGTTCAAAAAGGTGTAAAGATGTCGATCTTAGGACCTTGTATCACAAGGGCACTGCAGAACTTGACCAATGAGTGGTATTCTGAATGCTACGTAGTGACAGGTAAGAGTAAGATGCGATGGGGACCGCTGGCCAGTTCCCATGCATAAACTATACAGTGGGTCCCTAAGGGGCCCACTGGGATTATGTAATAACTATTGTACATGTAGATACATAGGTTATTTACACCTCCCTTAGAGGCGGGAGCTCAAGTGGAATACCACTGACGAGGTCAGTGATCTTTTCCATCCATTCCTCGCTTGCGCGAGGAATGTCATCATCCGTGGGGACGATGCCAGCAGAACAAGACACCATTAAGTGCCTTGTGTGTCTATTCGGTGTTACGTATTGAGATTTCCACTAAGTCGGAACTGGAAAGGATGGCGGCTTCAACTTATAGGTTGTGCCCCCGATGAACTATCGTCCTAAGTATTTCGGAACTGAGTCGGAAGTCGGAAAGTACTGAACTAAAGGTTGGTCGGAACTTGGGTCGGAACTGAGGCGGAAGGCGGAAGGCGGAGAGAGACTGAGATCTTGCTAGACTCGCTGTGCTAAGAACAGGAGATGGAGCGAAGGAAATCAAGTATCGAAGGTGATTATCTGATTGCAGAAAGAGAGACATACATGACAGGCTTTTATACAAAGAGCTGAGACAACAGGTAATGATATGGTACTAAGCAAATTCCGGAGGAAGTGGAAGTCGAGTAGACAATGCGTGGGAACTAGCTATTGGGAACAATGGGACTACAAGGGGGGTTCAGGGTAAGGTAGAACAATGGCAAAGAACAAGGGGTCGGGAAAACATATCTGACAACGAATTACAAGGGTGGCCGGATATATGGTCTTGATGGACGGTGAGGTGGGTCCAGTGGGTCCGAGTAATAGAGTTGAAAGAACCAGGAAAATGTACAAGGGGCGGAATGTCGGAAATATCGCAGGGGCGGAATGTGTTGCGGAAATATCGGAGGAGCGGAAAGGTGTGGCGGAACTGAGGGTCGGAAGTCGGAAATGAACGGTCGTAACAGTATCTCCCTTCTAAGGTCGAGCCCCGCGAGGCCACAAGTCGGAATCACGTGACCTGTGAACAAACACGTCGGAGTTCGAAAGATAGGCGGGAAACAAGATGCGTCTTCGTTTTGATCCACCATGAGTACTCCGGTCGACTTCTCCAAAATGTCCAGTGCCGAGATGAAGCAGCATTTTGCTGATATGCTTGCGCAGAAGGAACTGGCTGAAAAGCGCGAGGCCGAGGAAGCCACGCGGAAAGAGAGGGAACGTCTGGAGGAGGAGCGCAAGGAGAGAGAGCGCAAGGAACTGGAGCGTCGGGAACAGGAGCGGAAGGAGAAGGAGGATCGTGACCGTAGACGTCGCGAGGAGGAGTCGCGTGTCCGCGAAGAACAGCAGAAACGGGATGCGGCCAAAAAAGCTGCGGAAGACAAGGCCGCGGCGGAGAAGGCGGGACAATCCCGGGTGAGTCGGAAACGTCATGTGCTTAGTTCTGGTGCTGACAGAAGAACTTGGCAGAAAATAATTGTCGAATCCGATTCCGAACCGGAATCGGAAGACACCGCAGAAAGCACGCCGTCCCCTGAGGGGAAGGGGAAGCAACAGGAAGTAGTTCCTGTGCTGAACCTTGTGGCGGATCGGAAAAGGAGGGCGGACGAGTTTCAGCAGGCCAGGAAGGACAAAATGGCCCGCATCATCGACCTTCGGGAATTGGGACCGGAGAATCCCGCAACCCGGAAACGGAAGACGAGGGACAGGGAAGAAGAAAAGGCCCCCTGTGACACATGCGAGGTGAAGGGGCTCGAGTGTATTTGGTCGGAAAATCCGCGGGAAACCGCCTGCGAACGGTGCCGCGACAAGAAGAGGCGATGCGTCGTGGACGGATGTTCCGCGAGGGTGGAGCGGAAAAGGCGAAAGGTCGAGACCGAGGGCCTGAAACCCCTAAGTCAAAACCAGGGCCGAGCGGGAAAAGGGCCGCGGAAGGCTTTCTGGTGACCGGGCAGTCGGAAACAGCGGTGCTGAATCGCTTCACCATGGCGTCGCCCTTGCTCGATATCGCCGAGTCGTTGAGGGGTATCCGGAAAACACAACGCAGAATCCGGAACATTCTGCTGGAAATGGCGGAAGTCTCAACGACATCAGGTGTTGTCGTTTCAGAATCAGATGACTGTAATGTCGACAGTTTTGGAACAACTGAAGCGGGAGTTCCGGTGGCGGAACAATTTGTTCCGGGACCAAATGGGTTGCAAATGGAGGAGCAGGAGAATGGGGCGGGAACGAGGGTGGAGACCGAGTTGGCCAACGTGGAAATAGGCCATGCGGAAGAAGGTCGGGAGCGGAGAACGAGGGCGAGGGGGAAACGATGAGGGAGGATTAGGTGTCGAAAGACTTGTAGATAATTTCTTGAAGTGTCGGAGAATAGAGTAACGGAAATTTAATCGGATTTTGACAACTGACTTGAGAACTGTAAGACTCAATGGGCGTCGGAAATGAGGTCGGAATGACTACGGCGCGGAAATGGGGCCGGGCTTATCAGGATAGGACTTGTGGAATTCAGTGACGAGGTCAGAGGCTGGTCTAGTTCCGTGGCGGAAATCCAGGAAGTCTCTTCGTCGGTGTTTTCATAGCCTGCCCACTTGACTAGGTACTGGAGTTGGCAGCGGTATCGTCTGTCGAGCTTGGAGTTGAGAATTTCCGAGATCTCATATTCCGGTTCTCCGTCGATGACGACTGGCGGAGGCGGAGGTTGGTCTCGATTCGGAATTGTATTCAGAACTGCTGGCTCAAGCATGGAGACATGGAATACCGGGTGTACTGCGCGCATATTGTCAGGAAGTCTGAGAGTGAAAGAACGACTGCCGGCCTTAGCGATGATCTCGTAAGGGCCAAGGTATTTCTCAGAGAGCTTCTTCGAGGGGCGAGTGGTGCGGAAGTTTTCCGCTTTGACAAAGACTTTGTCGCCTATCTCGAATGCCGGTTGCGGAAGGCGTTTCCGATCGGCGGAGGTTTGATATCTCTTCTGGGCAGCGGTAATGTTCTCTCGGAGGTGCTGGTGAAGGTCGTCAAGTTCCACAACGAAATCTCGGGCTCTTGCAGAGGCGAGGTCGCGTTCGGGGTGGATGGCGAGATTCGGGTGGTAGCCCTTGTTGGGTAAAAGGGTGAAATTCCGGTGGTGGCGGAAGGTGCATTGTTGTAAGCAAATTCCGCGAGCGGAAGAAGGTCGGACCAATTGCTGTGTTGGTAGTTGCAATAGACACGGAGATACTGCTCAAGGGTCTGATTAGTACGTTCTGTCTGTCCGTCTCCTTCGGGATGATAACCGGAAGTGAAGTGGAGCTTCATGTCGAGAGCCTTGCCGAGCGTGCGGAAGAAGGAGGACACGAATTCTGATCCACGGTCGGAAGTGACATGGGAAGGGATTCCATGCTTGGAAAAGACGTGGAGCACGAAGAGCTGTGCGAGCTGGGCGGAAGTTATGGTGTCGTAGGTCGGAATAAAGATGGACTGCTTTGTAAGGCGGTCAACGATCACTAGAATGGTATCATAGCCAGATGACTTAGGAAGTTTCTCAATGAAATCCATGGATATCGAATTCCACGGTTGTTCCGGGATCGGAAGTTGCTTCAGGAGGCCGTAGGGTTTGTGACGTTGAGGCTTGGCTCGCATACAGGTGGTGCATGACTTGCAGTAGTCTTGGACCATCGTGCGAGGAGGGGCCAAGTATAGGTACGTCGGATTATGTCGAGGGTTTTGTTCTGGCCTTGGTGTCCTGAGAGCGGATGATCGTGGCTTTGCTGGAGTACGCGAAGTCGTAGATCGTTGGTATCCGGAACATAAATCCGGGACTTGTACCGGAGAAATCCATCGGAATCGAGGGACCATCCAGGACTGGTGGGGTCATCGAGGTGGGCTGCGGAGATGGGGTCGGAACGGAGTGCGGAACGGATGTCGGAATGGAGAGACTCGGTGTCCATAATAATTGAGGCGCGGAGTAGCGGAAACTGCAATGCTGTGGCACGCAGGGACGATGCCAGTTGCTCAGTGGAGAATACTGGGCGGAAATTATGCGGGTTAACGTTGGCATAGTCGCTACTTCCCTCTTTTGGGTAGACGTCCCAACGTCTAGTGAGCGCGTCGGGTTTTGCTCCGAGCTTTCCGGGGCAGAAACGGATCACCATGTTGAACTGTGAGAGATATTCAGACCAGCGGACTTGACGGCGAGTCAAAATCTTGGTAGTGGCAAAATACTCAAGGTTCTTATGATCCGTTACAACGTTGATCGGATAGGTTGGACCCTCGAGGTAGTGTCTCCAAATTTTGAAGGCTTCAAAATCGCAAGTAGTTCCTTATCGTGGACGTCGTAGTTGAGTTCCGGGGCGGAAAAGGTGCGGGAATGAAAGGCGATCGGATGAATTTCTCCGTCGCCGGGGGAAATGATGGAAAGAATGGCAGCTAGCGTGTAGTCGGAAGTGTCGGTTTCGAGTACAAGTTGGGCATCAGGAATCCAGAAACCGAGTATAGGAGCCGTAGTGAAGGCCGATTTGAGAGCTTCAAATGCGGAACGGCATTCCGGAGTGAAATTCCATGGGGCACCCTTCCTGGTGAGACGCATGAGCGGAACAGTAATGTCGGAAAAATTATAAATGAAACGCCGGTAAAAGTTGGCGAAGCCAAGGAAAGACTGCACATCCTTAACACGTTGTTACGACCGTTCATTTCCGACTTCCGACCCTCAGTTTCCGCCACTCCTTCCGCCCCTCCAATAGTTCCGCACAACGTTCCGCCCCTCCGACATTTCCGACATTCCGCCCCTTGTACATTTCCCTTGTTCTTT